>BQKZ01001562.1:32843-113365 GCA_036244855.1 Temnopleurus reevesii
ACGGACGCACGGACGGACGGACGGACAACCCGAAAACATAATGCCTCCGGCACCACCTTACGGTGGCGGAGGCATAAAAATGATTTTTATTTGCATCTGGTTTAAACAAGCTTCATATTATCATAAATACTAAAAAATTATTCCAAACTACCAAAAGAAGAGAACATATAAGGGGTTCTTTGTTGTAACAAGCAGTCATAGCTAATAGGGCCATATATGACTGTACTACAAAAAGTCTTATTTTCTGTCTTAGAGCAGATATCTTCACCAAGGCATAGCGCCCTCTCAGCTATGAATGAACAAACCTTAACATAGGATAAGGGTTTGTTGAGCCTGGGTGGAGGATACTTTGAAAAGCCTCATTCATGGAAGATTGATTTATCTTCCTGAGATAAAAAGTACACCCCTCTCCTCCCTTGTTCTATAATATTGATTTCTTGGGGAAGATAAAAGCCTGGAGGTATTCAAATTACCAGGTCGATATATGGTAAATAGGTTTATCCAACGAATACCAATCCATCTTTCTATTGTAGATACGATGAAGCAAGAAAAAAGGATACTTCTTCCTATTCCTTTAGTATGTAAATCTTTTTGTGCTAGACTTCATTAATCATAGATGGTGTGGGCAAATAATCTAACTTACAACGGATCAGAGAGTATATGGAATCAATAACTTCCATCATCACCACTAACATACCCTGAACATTGATTAGCATTACTGACTACATTATCCCAGCTTCAATGAGCTAGATTGTGTAGAACTATAACTTTGTGTATCAATAATTAATGCAAATGTCTGCAAAATGATGATCATTATATTCTCCAATCTTTAATTGCTCACAAAGATGGCACTTTGTCTGTGCTAAGAGACACCAGCAACAGTAAACAGATTGATTAGCTCCCGTGTGTTCCTTTGATCCTACACTCAATATAAGCTATACAAAATTACATAATAAACTTATTCAAATTTGGCTTGTTTCTGCATCACATATATTCTTGATCATACCTGGTGAAGGAATCATATTCATGGAAAGCATGAGAAAACCCAAGATGGCACTGTTATACATTAAATTTAAAAAAAAAATTCTTCATTACGATTATATATTACTGTGATCAATAGCAAAATCATATGCCTTGAATTTGCTATCTAACCTCATATACATTCCTAAAAATAAACATTAACCTCTTCATCACTCCAAGCCCTAAAATATACATTCTTTTCCCTTATGCACTTGTTTAAAGCAAACATATCGGGATGAGAGAAGAAGCATCGCCCATCTCTTGGGAGTGAGCATCTAGGAGCAGACCACATGCGGCCTGGCTTGCTCCTCAATGAATAATGCATGTGAACAGTGTCACATAGCACACTTTAAGTAAACATCACAAGCCATGCCATTTTCAATGATTGATTCTATGGGTTGGTATTTTGGAAATCCTTGGTTTGGGGGTCCTGCATTTTTATCTTTGGCAAATGTAGAAAACTGATATATAAAGAAATGGAGGGAAGTATTCATGTAAAATTTAGTTACTTTCTTGCTTTGAAGCTAAATTTAAAAAATCTCAGAAAAATATTGGCTTTTAAAATGTTGATGTTTTCCTTTTAAATGCAATGACACTAATTTCTTAAATGCATTGTTTTGAATGAAAATATCTTTACCTAATTTCTCTAGAGATTCGTTGCTAAGATAAGGATGGGTAGTAGGGTACTCTAGCATTATTTTAATATCAAAATGTCTACCCATCTAATTTTGTAGCAAGAAGAATGCTAAGCCTACCGAATATTTTTATTTTTACTACAGACTTGTCATGCATGATCTGTTAATCAGTTTTTATTGCAGAGTTCAGTATATTTGCTCATTGCTGTTTAATCTTTCTAGTTTATATATTTAGAATAGAGCAAAATACAATATTAATAGGAGAACACTTCCACATTGCTATAAAAATGAGAAGGTAATTTTATTTCCACCCTCAAATCATCTACATAATGACCACAACTTATATAGAAGAGGTGAATTGTACATCCAAAACAACCTCAGGCAAACTCAGATAGACGTGGTTTAAAACACAAGAATGTAGGAGGCCTCCATATTAAATGACCAGAAAAGCATACCAAGCAGAAAGCAGTGAAGGGAAAATTTGTAGCGTGATTGAATGCCATGTCCCCCAAATCCACCTGCTAGATTCACAGGCAAGAGAGAACAAAAAATACAGAGGCACAACATAGACACGCAAAAAATTGATTTTAGCCTAAAATTGCAGGAACAGCAGTGAAAGGGCTTCGTGCGGATGACTACGCTTTCCTATAGTTCCACTTTCCATTCAGTGACCTCATCAATTATTCATCTGACCCTCTCAGGCTGCACACTCATGAATAATTCATCAGATTCCTCCCCCACCAAACACGAACTTGTAAATTTCATTTCCAAAATCATCAAAAGCATACATGTAAATTCTAATTCATAGACAGCAAAAGAGCCATCAAAACTTATCACAGATATTAACTTTGGTGTTTGGATGGAGAATATTACAGTGAGATATGATATCAGAAAAAGAATGAGAAGATGATATATCAGAGGTAGTATTTGATGATGACTTCTGGAATTATAACTCAAATTATTTCATTCAAATTGTAAAACAATTCACAGCTACTTTTGTTTGGAAATCATCATCATTAATTAATAAGTCTATTATTCCAATATTTGTCGTTTGCTTTCACAAACATTTCAAGTTGTGAAGCTTTATTTTCATTTCATGAAAATAGATACTCCAATCTTTCGGAGCTTCTGCTACACAGAAACAATCAATGCATGTGATGCTCTTTCCATCTGTTAAAATATATTTGTTTTCGGCAAACAATTAATTCCCCTTGTGCATTTGAGAAAGGCATGTCTGTAGAATTAGGCAACATTTTAAAAAATGGTTTCTTGTTTTAAATCACATAGATTCAGTGCAATCAAATGTGAGCAGTATTTTCCAAGCTTGTGCTTTTGTATGATCATTTTGTATGATGTGGTTTTGTTTCCATGAAACTGAGAAGTAAGGCACATGATGCCCTGCAAGCGAATGACCCTAGACAGGTGAACTTCATCTAGTCTTAAAACAAGGCTTCAGAATTTTGATATCTAGTATTAAAGTGATTGCAGAAGGATCTTCAGAGCAAATAGAGCAACACATGATAATTACGTGAACTTCATAAACCTACGGACCAAGTTTGAACGTCAAGGAATTTTACAATATTCAGAGATTTAATATGGAGAATGTCTTTTTGACTTGAATGGAAGCTAGAGTTAAGAGCAGAGGAGACTGAATCAACTACATTTTCCTTGTGTAAAGAGAAGAAAAGTGCCCTTATCAAACTCGACTCATGTGTGGGAAGGCAACCATTGAATAATGCATCTAACAAGGCACTGATCGTGCACTCTTCTGTTTTAGTCCCGTGCATGGCTTGAGGTGTAGGTATACACACGATCTTCAACGCTTTCCCTAAATAATTAATTCCTCCACTTTAGCACTATTCCTTTCTTTTGTAAAAACTGACAAGAATTAAACAAATTAGCACTGATCATTGATCTGTGACACAGGGATTTGTAATCAATGTCTGTTTCAAATAATGATCCTTTTGGGATGAGTATGGTTAAATAAAAAATTAATTACCCAAAAAAACTAACACATGAAAATTAAAATATCTATAAGCACAATTAGTAAATATGAACCATATTAGCAAGTATTACTTTGAAAATAATGGGGAAGTACAGTATATGATTATTACCACATTGCTTTATGAACAAAAGCTGAGAAATATACATTTGAACAAAAAGGACAATTTGCAATCCATTTCATCCAATGAATCAGAACATTCACTATTTATGTGTCTCTATTTTTATTCTTACAATTTGAAAAGCTGATAATAATGAAAAGAATTTTACCAAAAACTTTGACCAAAATCTGAATTTCTGGGAAATTCAGCGAATGAAAAATGCCAGCACACTTAGGCAATGCCTTACGAGAGGAGCGAGAAAGCGGTGTATATACTCTTATTGATCACAATCATGATAAATAGCACTATAGCGTCAACCTACTTCCTCCCTTACCTTCAAACCTTCCTCCTACCCACATCCAACAGGGAATTACCAACAGCAGGCTAGAAAATGAAATTGACTGGAAGGGAAACAAAGCCCTTGGTTATTTTTTGACTACCAGGTTGCTATGGCAACTGCTAGAAGTCATCTTGATGGTTTTTGTTCCATTAATGGAAGATGCGTGCCCGCGTTGCTTTTAGCTGCAGGGATGTGACTTTTGGAGGCATTGTTAGAGGGGAGACATTGTTATCAAGGAGACTCGTGCTTGGGGAGAATAAAAAATAAAGTAGAAAGAAGAAGGTAGAAGGTAATAATCCTTTTACACCATAATCCATCGTATATTTGAAATAAAAACAAATTTGCAGTATTCAAAACATATCTAGCAGTTTACTTGTTCTCACTTTGTATTGTTTTTCATGCTTTAGTATTGTCTCTAATATCTAAAAAAAAAAAATTAATCATCAACAAACACACAATATATTTATACAAATGATTGATCTATCACCATCAAAGGTGATGATTGGTACACTCTGGACTCTTGAGCATGGCTTATCTAAAGTAGATATGGAATGACTGTACAACACCATAGCAGTGAGAAGGAGGATACATTCCAACAAGATATTCAGTGAGTGGGCACACCTGTAAAGGGTGCATAGGGAACCCGAGGACGGGGCCGAAGCTCCTCTCCCAACCTTGACAGCACCGATAGCATCATCCAGCGCCGCAGGATTGCAAACATTGGTTTGACCCCAAGGAAGCCTGTCATGACAGAACTCACACCAGTTCAATTCTAATGAGGCATGAAAGGTTAGCCAAAGACAAGCTAGCAAACTTGGTTTATCGTTAACCAGCAAACCATGAATCAGATTTTAGGAGCTATGCCCCTAGGGGAACAGAATAATTAGGTGCAGTAGAATACTAGTGGAATCTATGAGAAATTGACACATAGAGTAGGTATTAATGTTTTTAATTTATTTTTTTTTGCTCATTAAAGTACATCATGGCTCAAACTTGACAATTACTGTACCCCTGTTTCAATAAAACAAATATTAGAGAGAATAAAGAAAGGGAGGGTTTCTTCTTCTTCTTCTTATAATGGACAATAACACTTATATTGTATGCTGTTGCTTTTCTCATAGTATTTACTGTATAATGATATTGTAACAAGTCATCTTGTATCTATCCTTGCATCTATCTTGGAAAATGACTTTATTTACTGTTCTTTCTTTAAATATCCATTATTAAGTGTTTTCGTATGCTATTGATACTATATTATACAGCATTTACAATTCAACATATCCAGAAATAACAACTTCAGTGACATTTTCATACATGCCGACACTTCACATAAGTAGATACACTTGTTCTTTAATGATGCAAGTTTTGTATTAGATCCTTAATCCAACTCCAGAGACTTCTTAACCTCACAAAAGAAAAATTCAATAATTTAGAGACGTTTGGTCAGACAAGAGAACAAAAGAGGACAATGGTGACCAAAGGGGACCTGTGGGGGGCACAGTTGATAACATATCAACTAATCAATACAATGGTTGACTGACCAGTCTAACCTGGGCTAGATTGAACTCTTATTAATCCAGAGATGTGGTACGCTATCTGACTGAGACTGCGCAGGCCAATTACATCTGAAAACATTGGTAATATTGTTGTTTACTTACAAAGATGTCTCATGATAGACAAACACTACTAAACATCAATAACCGTTGCGGTACACAAAGTTTAAGAACAATGACCAGATCATGAATATATAGATTTGTTTGGTCCTTGAGGATAAACATTTAGCAGGTCCTGTGAGACATATAGTACTTCTATTGAACCACTCTGGACAATAAATCAATTCAATATTGTTTTGGCCAGCTCTAAAACCAATTCTACAAAACCTGCCAATTCAAATTTTTAGCATCCAAATGAGTCAATGAAGTATCAAGTCACTTTTAATCATTATGGCATAGAAATATATTGGGAAATACAAAATACGTTGATTTACAAAATGTCTCCTTTCCTCTGCCACCCACCCTCCTTAAAAAAATCAACGTTGTACAAGATGGTTTAACTTCTCATCCTTATCCCTTTGGCTTCCTCTTCTTGATCCATCTTCACTTTTAATGATTATCTCTTAATTCAGAGCAGAAGGTCAAAAGCCAGGCATTTCCCACAGTCTTCTTTTCTGAATAAAAGTTATTCTAAGCTGATTATTTTGACTTGAACAAGACTCAAACAAGGTGCAATTTGAATACAGTTAATCCTCATCCCCTCCTCCTAAAAGAGATGCTCTCTCAGTGAAAGGATTTGCTCATGCATTGAACAATATATTCCTTCCGTTGATCATAACAAAATAAGAGGAATCATGCTTGATTTAGAAATAGATGTAATACGAATATCCAGGAATACGATTCAAGGTGGAATATCTAAATAGTTGTATATGGTAAACAGAAACTTATTCATCCTATCAACCATAAAATAAAATATCATTTTAAAGAAAGAGCTGTTTTCAGAATAAAGCTTTCAGGCAGGCATTAATAGATCAAAATATGACACTTGAAAGTTGTGTAAAACTGGAGGGACCATGTGTACAATGAACACATGTGATAAGATTTCCAGATAATAACCTGGTAAAAAGAATGAAGAAAGGTAAGAATGGAGAATGTGGGGAAGAAATTTATATGTTTGATAAAGTGGGACAATATAGTTGAATAAATGAATGCATACAATGAGATGAACACAGACCAGAGGAAGAAAAGATATAAAGTACAAAGGCCTAACTCTATGATGAATTCTAGTGGAGTGAGATAGACATCTGCTGGAGCTGTGATAATCAGTCTGTTAACACCAGTAAGCTGGCAACAAACTCAATGCAAAAACCGATTTTCGTCAGCTCCACCGCAAAAGTAGAGGGGTGTCAAGTGTAAATAGTGATACCTCAAAACAACAGCTATATCAGTATCATTGATTTCAACCTGTTATATTAACTGCAGGTCTTTCTTAGTAATGGAAGATCCAGACATCTGTTTCGTTATCTTCGGTATTGATTTGTGGGGTCCAAGCTTTTTCTAGATATATCGTGAAACTCTGATAAAAAAAACTGGCTGCTACAAGAAGGTGAGACAAAAATGATGTTTCTTTTTTAATTGACTAGTAGTAAAGTATACTATTGATCCTTAGTCATAAAAGTGATGTGAACATTTATATCTTAATGTGATGAAAGAACATAATAACATACAATGAAATAATTTGTGTGACCTTTACCTATGATGATAATAGCATCTTTAAAAATCATTTCAGGAATTACTATTGCTTTGAAAAACCTAACAAATATTTTCCTCCCTTTAATGGACCATGTTTATGGACTCTTACAAACTTCTATGAAAAATTGATGTTTTTCTGTAAGCACAAGGTTATTCGAGACATAATGACAGCTATTCATATGCTGAAAAATTGTTATGTAAAAACATGAACGTTTGATATGATGTGGATGTCATCCATTACAAATGGAGAAATAATTGAGTCTTTCCTTGTGTTTCCTGGCTGTATTTAGTAGATGAAAGAGTTCCTATTACAAGTGTGATAGCACACAAGGTCAGATTGGGAGGAAAGAGTGCATCTTTGGATGATGATGGTAGTCATGGCAGGTGATGTGACATCCTGTATTCAATCGCTGATAGATCACACTTCACTTCTTAATGTCTGCCGCGTGCCATCATTTAATATCATATCTTATATATTTTGAGAAGGGTGGGAGTGGGATGGGTGTGGGAGGGTTTGAATTTGTGATTCTAAAATGATCATTACATATAGTTCAGTTGATGGGTGGTGCTGTGATGACGTCTGTATCCATTAGCTTTCAACTCTATTCATCAAAAATTATTGTTGTGATTTAAGAATAAAAAGTTTTTGAATGGTGGTTCTATCTGAATGTATTCTTCAAAAGGAGGTAGCCTAGACAAAAAATGTAAGTGTAAAATAGAATCTGTGTCAATAACAATTTAATATATTATGCTTTTGTGTTTGGGGAATTGTCTTGTAAGATGAACCATTGTTATTATATATATCACACTCTCCTCACAATAAGATCCCGAGGGACTCACCCAGTGGCTAGAGGATGTGAGTCCTACATCTTGTCCTACATACAGGAAACAACCTTTTCTATGGCCGAAAAAGAGCAGGCCTACTAATTCTCTTATCAAAACTAGTTTTCTCAGCAAGATATTCCTGCTTTGTGTATGAGATCAAATCACAAGAGACTGGCAAGAAAACCCCCCATTCCAAGCTAATGACGCTCCCTGCAATCTTAGTGCCAATTTTAAGGGATGATCGTGTTGGCAATTAGCGCTGTCTGAAAGCAAGATACCGCCTTCCATCCTTATACCATGGAAACTACTCAACAAATAAAGTGTGAACGACATATGATAATGGTTATCCACTGCAATACCATGAACCATATATTTTTTTTTCAATCCATGACAAGTTGGGTTTAAGTTTCTAAATCACATTAGGATTTGTTAATTTCTGGTAAATCATGTAAGACATAAGTAACTTTTTAAAAAATGCATGGGAGAAAAGTGTTCATTAAAAAATTATCAAATATGAAATAAAGACATTTACGCAGAGTAATAATGCATGGATATTATTTCAGCACTTTTCATTATACCTTACAAGCTTTGAGATGCCTATGGGAATTATTTTACCATATTCCAGGTTATCAGGAGACTGGGGAAGTAATACTTATGAAGTTAATATCAGTGACGTCACAATAATTGCATGGGACATATTTTTAGCTAGAATATAATTGCTCCCATGAAAAAAAGAGTATTTAACATAATATTTATATTTAAAAAATAGCCTCATTCAGTAACAAATGCTGAATTTTCAGACTCGATGCAGATCATTACCTGCACAACGTCATCTTAACATGGGAATTACATGATAGCGATGGAGTTTGATATGCGCAGCAATGACAAAAGCTCACCACAGAAATCAAATTTTCACCATTTCTCCTGGGATAAATATAAATACAACTTGAGGTCAGGTATGGTAATTAACAGCAAACTAGAGGAAAGAACTCTTGTGAATTTTCACACATCGCAAGTCAGTCTTCTCTCTCGCGGATTCAAGCTATGCTGAAAAATCATCTTGTCAACACAATTGACATCTCTCGCAAAGGTAATTCATATCATGCTTGATCAAGCAGAAAATACATGTTTACCATTATTGCGCTCCTTCGTGCTAATTTTTCTTAACAAAATGTATGTATGTGTAAATGGTGACAGAGAGAAAATGTAGAATATATATAACTTTTAAAGGAAGTTTGCAGTGATGCGAGAGTTTATAAAGGAGAAATTGAAGAAAATGAAAATGAAATATCTTAATCCCTAAAACTTAAGCATATCAACATTTAACTGGTGTTATTTTAATGCCATTTACCAAGATTATTATTTGATTTAATTCTTCTTGTTTACTCTTAGCATTTTGCAAAGAAAAATTTTCTTTTATATTTATCCTATAAATGTTAACGTAAATTCTACCCAGAAACCTACTTTCAAAAGACACATAGATATAAGTCTCTAATAGCAACACAGTAACTCAGGTTTGAAAATATTATTGAAAATAAAGATTTTACAGCTATAATTATTTTATTTGAAAAAAATACAAATATCCTAGCACATCCCCACACATGGTTTCTATGTTAGTGTTAGTTATATCCTTGAATGGAATTATAAAATTATTTGAAGGAAGACTATGCAAGGATTAGATAAGCTGATACACATGTTACAAATTTTGTTTAAATACACGAAGCATTTTTCATATGGAAATATTAGAACAGTCAATCATTACGAGGATTAACCCGCTCCAAGATACCTTGAAAAACATGACTATCCCTTACAAGCTCTCTATCATGTCCAATTCAGTAAGCCATTGCCATTGATGATAGAGAAACTATATCTCTTTAACATATGACATCAATTAATGAACTCATCAATTAGCAAGGCAGTCCCTGTTGATCAATCAGCCAGCCCACTCTCATTACACGTGTTCTATGTTTCACTTGAAGGGGTCACACACAGATTCAAGTAATCTGATTGAGCATCACTCATAGACAGCACCAGCAGATGACCGGTGGGTGTCTCAAACTGACCACATCATCAAACCCAAGGTGTTAATTTTACACCCACCTGGTGTTCGTAATGTGCAACACTTTAAGGGTGTCAGAACAGCATCATAAATTGGTTAGATTTGATGTAATCTCACACTAACAATATATAAAAATGACATAGTTGGAATGACATTTATTTTATTCAACACTAAGGTTTATATAATGCTTTTCTGGTACATTCCAAACATATTGCCAGTGTTAAATTCAAAACCTATGTTGTGCACTAATAATAAATCTGATAAAATGTCTCATTTTCTTTTTTTTTCACTTTCAAATAAATAATCTTAGATTAGTGAGATTAAATTGTGACCTAAAACATGTCTTCATATATGATGTCTTAAAATGACATGTGTGGCAAAAGTAATAATCATAAGATTCCTTAATGACCCAAAAATTATACCAAACCATGTGCAATAAGTGATTGCATACCAGCACGCATGTTTGATATATGAATTGAATAAAATGAGGTTGAAATAAGTGTTTGTTGAAGATATTTTTATAGAAATGAATAGTACTGCCAAACAATGACCATGCTAGATGTGACGGGAAGAAAACATGAATTGTGATACAAGTATCCATGACAGATAAATGGAATGATAGATTACAAGCTCCTTGCAGCAGTGGGTACCTACTGAACATAATCTACCATATAACCTGGATGGAAAGGTTCTCTCAAACTGAAATCTACAGCATTCTGTGTATGAAAATATATTTCAAATGCAAGAGACTTGAAATGTTCCTGAAAACATTCATAACCAATTGCCCAACACTTATCAGTTATCTCAAGGAAAGACTCATCCCTAAGTTTTCACATTTCAGTTTTAAGTGTGGAATGATTTAGGCTTTTTGAAAGACAACTATTATGAATATGATAATGGAATAGAATGCTATGATCTCATTGACTATACATGCATAAAAACACATCAAAGTACTTAGTTTAATTCAGTTAATATGTTTCTCAAAAATCTCTTCGTTTGATCAATAATCTACGGTAGATGTTAACATACTGATGCAAAGAAAATAGAGTATGGACTTTAATTTGTATCTATGTCCTTTTAATTACTAAATTGGACAATGAAAACAAAGAAAGATGCATTAACATTAAAATAGAAGTTATTACAATAAACCTCATTGAGGATACACCTTATCTTATGAAGATAGCAATACTGAGCAGATCGAAAGAAAGAGAAAAACACAAACGAAACAAGATGATGGTATAAGAGACTAAAAATTTAATAGCTGATCCACATGTTTGAGAGAAAGAGACCATAATGTCTCTTACTAAAACTTAATATATTCCAATGACTGTATTATCTTATGTAGATGTAGACATGTTATATTAAATTCTAAATTCAGCTGAATTAACAATCACGATTACTTGACTTTATCAAGCATGCTCCTTTTTTAAAGATGGTGAGTCTTGCAGTGCATTTTGACATCATTTCCACCTAATCTCACATATTACCTTAAAATACATTTCTGTCTGATTATATATTTCAATTGAAGTACTAACACTAACCAATCTCTCCTTAATCTAATCCTAATTTCTGTGCTTCCTTGTAATAAATAAAAAGCTCCCACATGCCTTTTTAACAACTCATCTGTTTTGTTGTCTTTGCCAGATGGGTACAAAGCTCATCTTCACATGTTTATCATATTACATGTAGCCAACTGCTCTAAAACAAACAAATATCTGTATTCCCCCTTACATTCCCCCACATGCATCAAAGGGGGCCCAATTCCAAACTTTATCAGGGTCAAGGGCAGATTGATCTTCACACATTCCAGACCAAATAGCACTTCAATTTCCAACCATCAAGGGTTCTCTCTAGACCTGAATTAGAGGTGATAATGGACACTGCACTTCAGCTGTCAAATATTGCTTTGTCCTGTGCAAAGAGTTTTGGTCCACGCAAGGAGAGCCATTTCCCTGGTGCATGCATATAATTTTCAATGAGGTGTTCAGTTCTACGCATGATAATTGTGGTACCAATTATTTTTTTACTCACTGTCCATTAAATGATTGTAAGAGGATGTGTTTGTGAAACCAGATGGAGAGATTATCTTTCAAGATATTGCAGCAAATTATTTGATTGGGTAAAAGCATACTATAATTTGATTGCATACAATTCCAGTTGCAGTGTATAATACTTATGATGTTCAAAACTAGCTTCTACAACATCTTTCTCATAATAAAGGTCGAAAATAAAACCTGCATTTCATAAGAGGAAATATGACATGCACAAAATCAACAATGGATATGGAGGGGAGTGGTTTCGGTAGACCCATAAAAACAGCCATCTCCGGTTTCATGCTGACAGGGTGGAAAAACAAAATGGCTTCTGCCTAAGACTCCACTCTCTCTCCCTCTCTCTAAATGGTGGTTAGAGCAAGCAAGTGTATGTTAATGCAATTATTCATAGTTGTCTGAACAGTGAATGGATAAAACCAAAGCTCTAAGACAAAACCGAGACACATGGCCTCCCAGATACAAAAAGAAAGGTGTAAGACATGTAGGAGTCTCCAAGCTGCTTAGTTTGCGTAAATAAGTCCCTTATGTGTATTCATCATAATTAGGAAGATGTAACTGACAATTACAACCTAAATTCAGAATCAGCATCTATCTCTCTGAAAAAGCAAATATATACATTATCTTTGAGCTTCTAATATTTCTTGTAACGTTTGCATTTTCGTATTTGACATCGTATAATATCATTAACATATTTGGACTGCAATAGAAGACAAAGAACGCGAGTAGTATTCATGTTTACTCAATAACTCAATAGTGTTAAATTGGTGCGAAGTAAAATTAACACCTTGTTACTCCAATTAAGCGTGAAATCGAATATGGCTATGAGATGGGTAATGAGAGTGATAGTTGAGAAGGCACTAACAGACAATTATCCCGATGTGAATGGTGTTAATGGGATGAACTCCTGTTGGACTTTCCCACTCCACTCCTTCCACCTCCTTTCCCTCTTCAAGACTCCTCCCTTCCTCCATCCTCCCTCCGTTCACCCTCCCTCTATCCTCCCTCCTGCCATCCTCCGTCTTCTCAACACCGTGTTTGTAAGGATGGGGACCTTACTATCCTGATTACAAGGTTACTAGTGTTTGCTTACGAAGATGAGGAAGATTATATGATGTTATCGAGTTAGTGAGCTGGATGTTGAATTGGATGCAGGATGGGAGGTAGGTCTGGTGGGAGGATTGGTAGAAGAGGACCCCTAAGAGGCATCACCTTACATCTTCTAAGCTACTGGTCATTGGGGGATCAATCTGCCCTTCGGTAGCTCTTTACTTCTACCTTCAATTATCAAACATCTCAGTCATATCATCATTGCAAATAGAGAGTGAAACCATCACAAAACTAATCGGGGCTTTGATTTTAAATATAATGGGGTCCCAAATTCTTTTGATTTTGTCGTGCATTTGTGGTTTTTATGATCTACCCATCAAAATGTTCTCATAATGCTTATAATACCTGTGGGCACTGGTTTAGGATATGATCCACTTCAAGCCTGTTGAATAAAAACTACACCAAATGACAAATTTGAACATTAATAGTAAGTCCTGTGGACTCCTTGCTGTCAATTGTAATCTTTTAAATTGTATCTTGCATTATCAACCCTTAATCACAATGATAAAACATACAAGAAAGAGACCTACTGTATTCCAACTTTTATAGCAGAGAAAAGTTAAGAATAGCCATCAACTCCCTCCTCTTTTTAGAAAGGGCATATCATCCCCCCCCCCCCCCATGATACTCTGGGGTACATCACGTTGTATCATGTGTTGATTTTCTTCCGGTGCCATGTCGCGGAAGCACTTTAAGAGACCATGCTCAGACTGTTTGCGCCCCTCATTCCTCCCCCCTAAGAGCCCTGCATGAGGATGCATACCGCAGGGTGAGGTATGAGAACCATGCCTAATGCTCATTGATTCCCACGGCATGCCGACAAGCTTTCAACACCTGGCGTGATGGTCATCTGATAATCCTCCCTGCATAATACCTAGACAGCTCAAATCCATCCTACAGTACATGATAAATACGAATATCCATCCATATCCATCTAAATGATTATTGTGTGGAGGCATTTAATGATCAAATTGTGTGCACTAATGTAAACAAGAAGGGTGTAGGTTCACTGTATGAAATTTAGTATGGAAACGAAAAGAAAGGAATAATTTTTTAATCGTAACAGAATGCATGTCCCATCAATTTCAATGATTAAAACATTTAAACCTTTTTTTTACAGAAATGTCCTTTCTCAAATGGATTGATTATGTTTCATAGAAATTCAAATATTCAGTGATTCTGTATCAGTCTACAACAGAGGGTCAATCCATCCATTTTGCAACATGTTTGCATAACATTATTTTTCTAGTAAAACTGCACAATTTCCATCTCCAAATTGATTTGTCCTCAGTTCTAACAAGGATTTTCTTTGAAGAAAAGCAATAAGAAGAGCTTTTGCACAATATGCACCTCATGAATGAGTATGATAATTTTTCCTTATTTTCTTATTTCTGTATGTGTCTCAACAAGTTGAACTCATTTTCCTGCTTTAAAAGAATACTGATCTACATGAGTGAGTCCTTTAAATGGTAGCCACTCCACTATCACCATACTATTCATATCTGCAATCAATTTGTGGATAGCGCTTCAGAGAACTGAATGAGTCTCATTTTAATTGACTATTTCTTAATCACAATTTGACCTTACATCATGCATCACGGTGCTTGGGCAATCAAATGTATACTGCGCTTGGCAGACGAGGATTCTATTTATTTCTATTTACAGTCTTTTCCCATCAGATGGAGCATGCAATCAGCACTATCAAAACAAATACATGGGGTATGTATAAGAACAACCAGTAAGACATTGTCTTAAAGGGTAAATAGTGTATATAACGTATGAACCAGGTAATGCTATATATTGCTGTATATGTCATCCTTATAATATTTCAGATCATTTTAGATTAAATTGATACTAGATTAAGCTTGACATTACCATAACAATGTTGTTACAATGTTTCTGATGTTGATAGAGGACAGGATATTATGTTATATTTAAGAAATCAGCAACAATAATGCTCTGGAAATTCAAATCACCAATGTGCACTATATGTTGAATATACAAAACGCATACAAACAATTATATCAAATGGTAATATGTTCATGTTGGTATGGTGATGTCAATATCCAAACACTGCTCTCCAGTCAAAAAATCATTGCATAGTTCCCCTAGTTCAAAGCTCTGCTAACCAGGGTTCAATCAATATAATTACCCAGTACATCAATACTCTAATGGACCGTCATACTCCTATTGATTTTTCATATCATGCATGATTCAATTGTCTGATTACAATTTCCCCTGAATGATTGTGTTCTTAATCCACTGAAAGAAAGTCTACTTGATAGGAAAATACTTACAACCAAAGAGGGATGCTTTTAAGAGACAATATTGTTCTATTTACACACATATCTAATTGCAATGACCATAGAGAAAGAATAATAGAAAGAAAAAAAAACAGACAGATCCAGATAGAAAGACTTCATTCATATTTCATTATCATTATCATTATTATTTGGGGCATTATTTTTCCTCTCTACACTGCCACTTTCATTGCCATTCTCATATTAGTGTAATGCCAGAAGGGCACTAGCTTCATTCACTTTGTACAGTTACAAACAGGCGCCCAGTTAGTCTGGTCTCTTTTAGTTGGTCTATCACAAATGGTGAACTCTAAGTTCCGTAGATGTTTTTTTCAACCAAATGTAGATTTAATTTTCTTCAGTTAAAAAAAAATGTGTAATGTAATTACTCTCTTACCTGTTTGATGCAAACCATTCAGCGACAAACAAGATGCATTCAAAGGTCCAAGAAAAGATGTCATTGGAAGAGGTTGAAAGGAAAAAGAGAAAAGAGAAAATCATTAGATTTAGACAATTTATATAGTACATAATACAAAAATTCTATTCATATAAATTTTGCTTTATTTCTTTTTATAACTTCAATATTTCTTACATATTTGAGGGGTAATTAACCTCGATATGAATATCTAGGCATTGAAATGGATGTCACATCTACTGTGATTTAAAAGTAGCAAAAATGGCTGAACCAATAAAAATTGCTTACACCTGGATTAATCCAGGAGAAATATCAGGCGAAAGACCAACACATTTTTATTAAATTATGTCAACAGAGTTTATAGTCTTATGAATATCAAAACAATTGAAATCGATCATGTGATTAGTGGCAGAAAAATGAGGAATATAGCCTGATTATTGTTCATAAAGTATCAAGGTTTGGGATAGCATCTTCTTTAACTCAAGTGGTTATGTACTCATTAATACAACAGGCTTCTCCACAACTCATCCTTGCAAATCTCATTTATTACCCATATGTCAATATGGTTACAACAAGCAAACACTCCAGTCCGCCACCTCATTTTTATTCCGCCTCTTTCTGTCTGTCTCAATTCTCCATCTTCCCTCCTCTCTCTTCTACCTCTCTCTCCATCTCTCTCTCTCTCTCTCTCTCTCTCTCTCTCTCTCTCTCTCTCTCTCACATATATATATATATATATATATATATATATCTTTCTTCTCTCTCTCTCTCTCTCTTCATAGCACTACCATCAAATTTTCTACTTTTTGCATTTTCTTCTAAATGTGCCATAATTTCTTTGTTATGATTGGAACAAGAGGAACATGTAAGCTTTACTGTGTCTCACAATTGTAAACAGTGAACAATCCATATAAAAGTCATGGTCAATGTGCTTTACATGCATGCTGGTATACCTGGTTGATAAGAAAATTCCCATGATAGGTAGTCTAAGTCAATGTGATAGAATTAATCAAAATTTATTACTTCTCAATTTTAGCATACTTAAATAGATGCCACCTTATGATTACCTACCATGTAGAAATTTATAGCTATCAATAACAGAAAAGAAATGTATTCATGTATTTATCTTCTTAATTATCTCTCTGAGTTTCTTTTCTTTGTAGTGGTAAGACATCTCAATGGAAAAAATGATAAAATTCTCTGTCTTGGTACGTTTGCTAAAGTGAGTGTGTTCACATCTACTGAAGACTTCCTAAGGTTAAATTAAAAATCATAGAAAAGTACACCAATAAAAATAAAATGCAGAACCATGTTGATAGGTTGTGCGGGCATTCATGCTCTCCTAATACATTGCAGTAAAGTTCTGACTTTTGCTATTCTAATTCCAACGCTATTTAAATGAAATTGCCCTTTAAAAGCGAATCGCCAAATGGTGGATATACACTCCAAAGCGACAGTTGTTTTACTTCTCCAGTGTCAATATGGAATGTCTTCTTCATCCCATGGACACACACTCGCATCATCACACTCTAACGTATAACTTCTTCTCGTTAACCCAATTCAGCAAAGGGACACAGAGCCAACTGTATGTCTGCCATGTGTTTTAGTGCCTGCTAATCTTTGTAGCATCTTCTTTGTACATTACTTATATTTTTCTGGCTCTCTCTTTCGTTCCATTCCTCCTCCCTCTAAATCTCTCTGACCCTCTTTTTCTCTACCTTGCTTTTTCTTTTTCTTTTTTTTAATCTCACGCTGTTGAGATGCATTTATCATTCAATTCTGAATTAATGACTTTGAAAAGGCATATATATTCAGAATTAACTAAGAAACACCTCAAATTTCTCTCTTGCATCCATGTTGATGATAACAAACTACCTCCATTACCAAACTGTCTCATTCTAATACATGAAAACTAAATCTAATTCAGAGTACAAAGACTTTCCCAGGAATGGTGTAGGTGATTGATGATGTCCATTTTAACCCCATACACATTCATCACTCAACATGTAAGCAATCCAAGATGATATGTTATCCTTATCAGAAAACATCATAGAGAAAGTAAGAACCTCGATCAGAAATTCTACTCAAATACTGCCAAACCACCAACAGGGAGAACTATTATTAGCCACATCCTCCAACAAATAGCTGTGTGACATTTTGGTGACCCATTTTACCTAAGACAAAAACAGACAGGTTTGACACAATTTAGCCCTAAGGCATCAAATTTTTTTTCCAAACAGGAGGAAGAGACAGTATTCTACACAGCGATGACATATCGTTTTAAGGAAAATATGATATCATTTGATACATAAGAGACAACTTTGTGATTCAAACTATATCCTTTGGATAGGACTTATTTCTAACAAACATAGCTGAGAATCACAAAGTTGATTTGAAATAATAAAAATAGAAATGTTATTATGTATGAATAGCAGGTGGAATTGAAGGCCTCCATCATCTCTGAATTCATGAATAAAATAAGTTTGATATGTATGATAGCATTCTCCATTAACCGCAAGACAATCTCCCAATCACGGCTATTATCATTACTTCTTAAAAATTTAAACGATTCCGCCATTTCTCGAAACTCTCCCTTCCATTTCAGGGTCATCTTTTTTTATCGCCTCTGGAAAAGTCTTGCTGAATCAAAAATCAATGCATTGGTTGAGAAGGAAGAACAAAGGCTGGTGAAACGATTGGGTGATCGGAGCTCCAATGGTCTGTTTGTGCCGAGGGGCATGCAAGGTATCGCTACTCTGTTCCTACCCAGGAGAATCGGGTTGCACACAATCTCCCGGCATGGTATATCCTAACGAAATACGCCGTGCAATGCCTATCTGATTTTGCTGCAACGCTTCCACGTCAAGGAAAGAGGGATTGAGAGGAAAGGGAGGGAGAGCGAGTTGTGGTTATCTTCATATACCCTGAACCTGAGGTGCTAGTGGATGTGAGGGGCCACTCATGCCAAGGAAGCAGCCATTGTTACAGTCTTCATTACCATGGAGACTGCAGGCCCATAAAAATACATACACACATTCGATGTGCTGCAAATTAACTAAGAACACTTCTATGCCAAAAGAGAACAAATGGGACTATAGATGATTTTCTAATCCCTGATTTATTTTTTTGCACTTAAGAAATAAAAGATTAATTCACCATTATAAGGACAGAAAAGGAAGAGATTTAATTACTATCGTAATACATACTCGATATTGGTGCTCTTGAGATGCACATGTTTCTTGCTTGTTTGTAACTCTGCTTCTCTTAATTGTTGTTAACGTTATTTTTGTATTGCTAACTTATTCTAATCACATAAATCATTGATAGAAATTGTGATTCAATAGAAACTATAAAAATCAAAAAAAAAAAATTTGTATCACCTGAAATACTCATTTGAATATATGGAAGACGACTATCATAGTAACTCTTCATAGAATAATTATCAATTGACTTTTTACATTTACGAAACAAACATTTCCGCTTTTACAAAACATTTCAATTAAAGTGACTGCTCTTTGTCTCTTTATTTTAATTTCTCTACATGCAAATATAGACAAGTCCTGCCTGATAATTCATAGAATGTGCAACATGCATCACCACGTTAATCATTGCAAGCTGTACATCTTTCATCTTTCGACATACCAGACACATACCAAGATGGGAAGAGCGGACATGAAGTACTTCCTCAACAATGCATTTCCTCTGACCTTTTGACCCGCAGAAAAGCATCTGATATCATCGACAGAGCATTCTGCATTCCTACAGTAAAAGCTGCTACAGGGAATTATAAATGCATATCTTAACACAAATATTAGTTGCAATTGTGACCTTGTCTGATGCTCTCTATTTAATTATTCCTCTTTCTTCTGGGGTCAATTTATCCATTGGGAATGCTTACTTAGTACCTACAGCACTCTATCTAATCAGCACTTGGATCTCAGTGTCTCTAAACCAAGGGTTTGTGAGCCATGGCATTCACGTTCAGGTGCAATATTACAAAGATCTACTGCTTGGGTGTTATAACAAAACATTTGGCTTTCATTGGGAGAAGAGATCATTACGGAAAAAAAGTTTTAATTCAACAAAAAAGGAGAAGCACAGTAAGGTAAATTCTTAAAACATGGTTATTCAATAATGAGGCAAAGTTCTGTATTGGTTTAATGTATCCCCTTTAGCTACGAACATTTGATAAATTTCTAAACTATGCTTTTAAACTAAAATCCCCATTATGATTGTCTGAAATATATATGGATCAATAAACTACTTTACATGAATACAATATCGCATGTGCATTTACTCTTAACACTAAGAGCACACATTTGTGATAGAGAATATTAATGGGTGAGCTAAATTGTGTTATTGTCACCCTCAAAATAGAAAATCAAACACCTATAATCATTCCACACTCTACCTATATCTTTGCTAAATTGCATCCCTATTGAAAAGCAGGCATGAGTCACTAACAAAATATCTCAATATGGACACCATATTTCTGCTTTAATTTCCATTTCAAAAATTGTAATTTGGATGAGAATAGAGCAAACACAGAAGTTCCCTCTCCTATGATACAAACGCTTGTGAGATCCAGCGCTACCTGTATGTATGTACACACCAATACAGATTGTGCAAATAAAATTACAAATATAAGTAATGGATCCTAACGTGAGCCACTGGCCAAGACTTACGCATGATATAGTTTGCTTTGTTCAATGAATTGAGACGCTCTCTTGTTGCAATCGCATACAGACAAACTATAAATGCAATCCGTAGAAAGATGGAAAATGCTACAGTATGTTAAAGTAGCAAACAGACCGTTGGGATCAAATTGCCGGAGATACGCATCGGAGGAAATGCGAAGTTACCGCGTCTCGGATAACATTTTTGCAGTGGCTGATGTTTAGTCGGTAGGAGGACAGTGTTTGACTCGCGCTGCATAACTGACATTCTATCCCTATATCATCATTATCGATGCATTTTCACCAATTTGCTAGGTTTCCTGTTGTTACTATCTATTCAAGGAATGGAAAGATGCTCAAGCAAGGAGATGATAAATGCTATAAGCAGACAGAGTAATATGGTTTATACACAGCATCATGCATATCACACAGTATAATGTGCATCATCTCTCGAAGCACTTTAAAGATGGATAATTCATGTTTTGGCCACTTTGATACACAAACAAGGGATAATATCCTTATGAATATACTATAAAAATCATCTTTAAGATAAACTTGATCAATCAAAATTTTGTAAATTGTTGTTAAATTTTGCTGAGTATGGTCCATTTTGAGGTTCTGAATAACACTTTAAACCTCAAGATAAAGCAAAAACATTACATTTGAGTCAAGTCGAAGCAAAACATTTCATTCGCACACTCTCCTCCTTCTGACAGACTGTATAAATACTAATAATGACAAAAAGGAGAGGATATAAAAGTGAGCTGTTTAATCACAACTCCTGGAAAGCTAATAAAGATTGTATCTGGAGGCTTGCACGAAATGGGTTAGCCTTAAACCCACACGTGGGATAACCATTCAAGAGCCGCTTGCTATCTTTTAATTAACACTGCGCTATTTGGGGTCATTTGAACGGCAATCAGTGGCGTGCACAGATAGAACATCTTGATTCTTCTAGACTCTTTGAGCGAGTGAGAGAATGGATGAGGAGTAATGTGATACAAATGGATGAGGAAGAAGCCTTTGCTTCTAATGTAGCCTGGAGTGTGTAAACTTGCAAGATAAAATTGGCATTTCATTCATCTTACTGTTGACTTGTTAAAAAGCCCTCTTGATTTGAATAACAATTTAAAGGAGGCAAGCAATGGGATTCCACTTGAACATTAATGCCAATATGATGAAGTGTTGATAAAAATAGTAAATTAAATAAAATTAGTCATTGATTACTGACTTTCTTTTGTGTAACTGAGAATTCATTTGGAGGGTTTTTTTATAGATGTATATCAAACTGAAAACATTATGTATGTCTCGGACTAACGTTTAACATCACTGTCTGAAAGATTAGTCTGAGACCAAACTCACACTCAGACTGCTACGTACATGTATTTGAATCAACTTCGCACATACAGGAATGAATTACAGGCATAATCCACAATTCACAGTTAGTGTTATCAAGGTCTAATTCAAAATTTTCAAATTTATTGAAAACAGATCTTTATCAGTATGTGAACATACAAACTTAAGTAAATCACTAATGCCCTTGCCATCTGGTGGTAAGGTGATCAGACTGTACTTAGAAACATGAGATGATTTTGGAATGAACATTAAAATGATCTCCTAAATCATTCAGCAGTCACGTGTCAATGAACCCGATGATAGCAATGCTTGATATGACACTTAATGCAGACCAACGTCTACAGCTCAAGTAAATCATCCTCCACATTAATCATCATAATTTGTTTAATCTCACCTAATGAGTGCGCAGCTCATTCCATTAGTGTTGACCGTACAGTAGCCATGTTGAAGCAGACAACATCCTAACGCTTTATGAGATTTATTAACCTGAATCCCTCAGCCCTGTAAACCCATCAGCCATGATCAACCCACTTATCCAATTGCCAAATTTCCCGGAGAATGCTATGATATACGTTAACCTTGGGAGGTCAGGGTTGTATGGATTTTATATGGGTTAGTGTTACAGCTTAAACCATCAGTCAAGATTCAATTTATGAAAAATGCCATCGCAAATGTGGATAATGCGTTTGAAATTAGTTGCCTAGATAAAGAGACCTATCTTGATGTTTTTAACATTCCACGCAACAAATGCATGAAGATTGAGTTTGAATAATTCTTTCTGTATGTTGTTTTCATGGTATTGCCTCCATTGCACTATTTGACCAATAAAGAGAAAAATTAAGCAAAGTATAGTACAAGCATGTTATTTTTTTCAAATCCAGGAGACACATCATTTCTTTTGGTAAGAAAAGAACTTTCCAGCCTCTAGAGATGTACTTTTCTCTCATGATATTGTTTGTAGAGGTCTTCATACTTTCAGGTCATATAATTCTATTAATCTAGTATTAAATTTTTATCGGTGTACTTTGGAGAATCTACATCATTTCAGTTTGATGTGATCAATTTCTCTCTGATGCAGACCTCTATTTAGAAACACTAACAATGCAGCTTAAAGGGGATTATATTTTTTCTCTTCTCAGGCAATTCCAATGTTATTCAAAGGCTTTTGGATGATGTCGCATCGACTCAGTTTTTCACCCTTCGAAAAAAATATGTCAAAATCCGTCCATTAGCAGGACAATGTAGCAAGCACTCAAAAAGCAGCATATAGGGAGGTTTACCATGCTATATTATGATTTCTTCTTTCATGAGACTTATTCCCCTTCCTTCGTCTCGAACATGACGGTTCCAAACACGAAGGGTTCGCTCAATACTTGCTAGTCAAAAGAAATGATATTGAATAGTTTGCCCACAGTGAAAGCAAATTCCCTTTTCAATGGTCATGTGATGGAGTGGGGGAGGGAGAGTGGGGGAGGAAGAGTGTGGTGCATTTTCAGTTTGGTTGACTAAGCATTCAGCTTCTTACATTAGCAGCCCCAATTATACAGGCAGGCCAGGAAAAGATGGGGCGCAAGGAGGATGGAAGGCATCAAAAGAACGAGGGAGACGGGAGTGAAAGGAAGCAGAGGAATAGGGAAACTATCCAAACTGGCATTGTGTCTTGGTAGACCTAACTTAATTTAAACGCTCTCAATTGAAATGGCACATTGGCGTGGTTTGAGAGAAATAAGATATAAGATTATAAGCTGGAGTAGGCATGGGAAGGCATGCATACATAATAGGCAGTTGTATAATGATTGATTTATACATTTGTTACTCAGTTTTTACCCCTTCCTAACTCTTTCATACAATCCACTTCCGGACCCATTCAAAATACAACTTATTTTTGCTGCTTGATTTTCTTCATAGCTTTGATAAAAAATATATCCGAGGTCATTTATTCAGCACAAATTTTTCATCCGTTTTGTCTAAATGTTTTAGATGTTAATTTGTAAAGAATTTTTTCAAAAAGAAGCAATGAATAGCATTGTGCCTTGTGTATTTCTCAAAATGCAATCAAAACTTCAGACAGGATATTCACTTTATTCCTTAAAATGAGCTTTCACCATAAAATGTCATTTTTTTTCATATTGTAGGTGAGGAAAATAAGCTCTCATGTATTGGATTGAAGATGCTGATCATGTTGATGATGAGGGTGGTGGTGATGACGATGACGGTGGTAGTGATCAGGATGATGATGATGATGATGATGATGATGATGATGATGATGATGATGATGATGATGATTATAATAATAATGTAATAATGATGGTGAAGATGATGATGTTTATAATGATACTGATGGTGATCACAATACAACATTGGAATGATAACGGAAGAAAAATGGTGATGCTGACATCGACCCCGACACCAACAACACCAATAATGATTCCACCTTAAACCATAACTTCCTCTTTCTCACCTCATCCAACTAATTGAGTTAGTACTACTATCTCATCAAGTCTAGTTCAGTGACAGACATATCAACCAGCATGTCTAATCAATACATCTATTGACCCTCACTCTTGTCATTATATTTGCACTACCAACAAATGAATAAACAATCGCTGAATTGCATTAAAAGATAATTCAATTACAACCCAACACTGTACAGCCTCTAGTGTAAAGATTTGTTTGTTCTGGGGATCCCAGTAGAACAAGCAATATCACTGGTTTTATGCCCCTTTCACAGGTTGAGATGTATGGCATGGTGCAGGATTGATAAGGAGCATGCCAAGGCAATGTTTGTTATAAGTGCATTGTTTATCTACTAAAGATATGAGGTTATTATTGAAGCATTACTGCAGATTCATCTTTCACTTGTATTTCTGGATGATCAAAACGTTTTATTCTAGATTACTTTTAAATTGATAGGAATGTTAAGCCATTAGTAATCACACTGTATTAAAGTTATTAAATTCAATGTTATCTGGTGAAGATATGAATGTATTGTAATTCCAAAATGAAGTAAAGATTTATCTCCATTTGAAAATAATAAATAAAAGATTAGAAGTTTATAGTACTAAATACTTACTAAATATCAAATGCCACCCCAACGTACTCTGACCACCCCTCCCCACACACACACACACACACACACACACACACACACACACACACACACACACACACATTCCACTCTACTAAAATAAATAAATACATGTTATTCAAGGGTTATCTACTGAAGATGTGAGATGATTTGAAATGGCTTAAAGATGCAGAAATATTCAACTCAGAATGTCTCTCCTAGCCACCGAAGAGGGTCACTTCAAAACAGGAATGAGAAAGTAGGGCACAAGGAGTCATCAAGCTTCACCAAGAATAGGACGCTCTTTTCTGCTTGAATAAGTGTTAGATTTTGGACAGGATTGCTCTATTTTGTTCACATGACTTAAAGGGTTAGTAGAAATAACTTTGCCCCTTACAAATAATACAGTGGACCTTGAATAACAAACATTCCATACACGCCTCTCTCTTACCTTTTCATTACATTAAATACATTTGGAATCGCAAATTTCTTGTTGTAATGTATTTTTAAAGTGCTGAACAGTAACTGTTAACAGGATTACAGGGTCTCAGCAAAGTTATATTAAATCAAAATTGAAAAATAAAAGTGTAATGCTGTTAGTAGCATTTGAACACTGGTCTCACAATGATTAAAATTAAAAAACAATTCTACAAAAAGATGACTTGTGACTACTTGTATCATTATAAAAATGAGTCTAGGTGCACACACTCACAATACATATACAATAGATTGCAGAGGACTGTGTCTGCATTATTTTGTGCTGCATTCTTCACGACTTAATGCTACATTTTGAGAAGTAATGAGGAGGGATTAAGAAACGCAGTCACTAATGAATTTGGCATATCTGATCCCCTGTACACTCTCCTCAAGAATCTTAGTGCTCTGTTCTCCATTAATTCATCTCATTCTCATCATAGCAAGATGATGTGGCATTTGGAATTGATGACTCTATTACTCCCTAATTTCTGCCCTGGCACGTACATGTTCATTTCGCTACATCGGATGCAACTGTATGTGGACGGACTGGTCTGCAAGAACAGCAAAGAATAACAGGAAAGTATATACATATACATACATGTACATGCAGCCTATATGCCTTTACACAAATAATGGAATTCAATGGATGATTTAATGTTTGGTGTTAGTGTCTCATGTTAGTGCTCATTCAAATTGCCCTCTAGACCATGGAAGTCATTATATTATAAAATACTTTATCATTAATGAGATCTATCCCTCAGTTTTCATATTTTTCATATTTTTCAATTGTCACTTTAAAAAAAGGAAAAAACAAGCGCATAGGTGTTAAAGCTATAGACTATCAGTATTTAGATATCGGTATTGACCTCTTAATCAGAGTTTTCAATCCCAAATCGGTACACTGAATCATATCCTTGCAGCAGAAGCATGTTCATATTCTGGGTTGTTGAACCACTTATATTAGAATTCTTTATTAGTCTTGCAAGAAAGTATTAGTAGCAACAGAAGAAATTATAACCAAAAGATTTCCATGACAAGGATGAATATAAGTAGTACTAAACTTTAAATTAGGATAATTAATTACAAGCTAGACAGAGTGCTTGCAGTTGGATAGACTGATTAACATACAAAGTTTGGCACAGCTTGACTATGATATCACTTATAGTGTGAAGAGGGAGCCAATTTTAGTGCCATTAACACGTCTCTCCTCCCTAGAATTGACTCATCACACCCCACCATGTCTATACAAGCAACTTGTTGCATTTTTCAAACGATTTCTTGCAGCATTTTCCTCTCTCTTTCCTCGGCTCTGAAAAATCAATTATCTGGCTGGTGCTGTGCCTTACATTGTCTTTGTGCCGATGGTAAAATAGAATTCATTGATCTAGCGAGCCTTCCTCCTTACTCCAACGAGTTTCATTACCTCTCTATTGATTTTCATTCAGCATGTTTGCAGTGGAGTAGGAAGGGTCCTAATGCTAACACTGCAGATATGCAGTATTCTGCTGAACAACGTCTTCATCATCATCATCATCATCAACGCCTTTCAGCGTAGGACAGGATGTGAGGTGCACTGAGATGGTTGACTCCCATCCCAGACAAGAAATCACCAATAGATGACATTTTGGATGATGAATTCTAGAAATCATTCTGTCTGACACTCTGGATGGGGAGATATTTTGTCATTGCAGGCTCAAGAGTGAATGCCCTTTCCAGAGCTTGGGTTATACAAGTATGCAAATGAAAATATGCATGAATTGTAGACATATGTTACCAACAATTATTAAATTCTGAATAGCAATGTACAAATTAGATTACAGGATGGTATATAAAGATTTTGTTGAAGAGATAAATGAATTTAAGACGAAATATTTGTGACTGCAGCCAAGTTTCCATCCAATTATGATTAGAAATAATAATGTATGAATACCGGAATGCTGTTCATAGATTTATTTTATTATGATGAAATTTAGGTTTAGGATGACATTGATGATTGAAATTAGAAGAATGTTATTATTACAGAAACAACAGCTCTTCTCTCTTCCTACAGACATCTCATTCTACATTGAAACATAGATTATTAATTATTTTGCACTCTTTGCAGTGAGTGTAATGTGAGTAAATTAGTTGATGGCCATAGTAATGAATAAAGGTTAAACCAACCATTAGTGCCTCTGTATTTGTTGATTAATTGAATCAGTCTACAAGCTGCTTTGAGATGGCCAACTACCATGTATCATGCACAACACACCAATGTTTGCTTGCTATCAATCAACCTTCTTCTACAAGACCCGCTTTTCCTTTTTTCAGAGTGAAATGTGATTTTAGGAGGAGCAGATGAAGTGTGCATGTCTAGCTACTTCTAATAATCCTCCTACTAACTAAACATGAACGACACAACAAGATTTCAGATCAAATCTAATTGTGTATAATCCACTACACTGTGTTCTTTTATTCCTAACCATGTCGTCAAGGGGTTATTATCTAAGCTTATCTATCATATTGAATTTACTTACTTGAATTTACTTGAATGTAGAGACGTAAAGCTAATAGCTTATTTGCCCCTCGAAAGGATTTATATTTTTTTAGTTATAGATCTGTTATATAAAGCAGTATGTAGCCTTAAGTGGGAAATAAAGAAATAGAATGAACAATCTTATCAATGTTGATATAGTGATATTTTTTAGAAAATTCGAAAATGATGCTATCATTGTACCAAATGAACAAGACAGTTGCTCTTGACCAAGTGTCATTTTAGTAAATTTAAAAACATAAATTGACAGAAATAAACGAGTATCTAAAGATCCAATTTATGTGATGTAGTTTCTATTCTAACATTCCAGAATATGCATTAATTTAGAAATCAAGGTATGAATCATAAAATATCTTATCCAAATATTTTCTTGTGAGAGAAAGCATGATAACAAACCATACATTTTCATTCACATGAAAATATTTGGTTCGGCTGTTTGGAGATTCATATTCAAATTCTATTCTTATGCATATTTGGAAAGGTTAGGATCTCTCCATCTCTGCCAACAACTGCAAAGACTACGTCTTGCAATGAAATATAAGATACTTGTATGGTTCTGAGGGGACTTGGAGATAGTTCAACCCAGCTACACAATAGCCAGACTGAAAGGAAATGCCAATTTAATTTGATTTGATATTTATATTCTCATCTGCCTGCAAGCTATGTTCCTATGCAAAGGAAACCTAAACCATACAGGACCCCCAAAACTCAGCAGTTCCAATATCCAAACACAATCTCCTCTCTTTCTCACTTTTGATTTTTGAGCTGTTTTCCTTGATTGGTTGTCAATGTATGAAATTACATGTCCGTACAAAAATAAATGGGGTGACATCTTAGAAGACTTGAGGTCACAGAAAATATTAAAAACTCCCTCCTTATTTCCAAGTTGGTTCTTATGAATACCATTTTGAATGACCTGAGATAAAAGAGCACCTTAAAAAATAACAAGTCAATAAAATCAAACAATTGCATTGTGTGCATGATGATAATAATTGATGCTTCTAATTTACAACATGTGAAAATATCTTAGAGAAGTTTTTTTTTGTAAATGTAGTTTCAGATTTAAGATTACTTTTGCACTTTGTGTAATAATAACAATAAGCTACATTTACATTGTACCTAATGCAACACTTCAAGGAGTTTTGAAAAGAAAAAGAATATCAGATATGCAAAATCAAGAGAGTACAAAGTAAAAAAAAAAAAAAAAAGTATATCTACATTATGTAAAATAGACATATATATTTCAGCTGCGCTTGAATAAACATTAGTTGGTCAGGAATATGTGTCATTGTTAACCTTCTGGAGAAAATATTTCCTATGCACTGTAGAGATGCACCCATAACCTGAATTTTTAATAGTTATATGTTATTCATGCCCATGAGCATCTCCTGTTTAACCAAATGTCAATAACTATTGCATAAATAGAAGTATTATCATCAATAAACATTGTCAATACTAAGTCACGCTACATGTCTATTTCATTCTTACCATTAAACTGCCTCTGCAAGAGTCATATCCCAAAAATTTGTAATATCAAAGGGATATTGATTATATTATAGAAGAATTTTTTTTTACAATGACTTGATGTAAAATCAATGGCAGTATATTATTCAATAATTAATACTTTTTTCGATTTAAATTTGTTATGACATGACCAGCCTCACATTTACCTTTCAAGTATCATTAGGAGGAGCATAAAATATTACCGTTTCGTTTATCTATCCAAAGAAATGTCTGTTTCTATATATGTCTCTCTATCGAGATGGAATTCCTGTTTGTCTATACTCCTACACAATTGAGATGTATTGGTGGTAAAATCTTGTGCAAGCACATCTATCTTCCTTGGGTAGTGACTGACAAACATGCTTTATAATCGGACACCTCTGCCTCTAAAATAGTATGTACAAGCAGGGACAGAAATAGACAGACACATCCTCAAAAAATGAAGGAAGTTGATCAAAATAAATGCTATAGAAATGCCATTATGTAAGATTTCTTTAAGATTTTATGTGTTTATGTTTTGTATTGTTTGGGTGAATATGAGTGACAGTTGTTGGAAAATGAGGAATATGATGGATAAAGATGAGATTTGTTTTTGTTACTCAACTGTTAACCCACAAGCAGAGGCGTTAAGCTGTGTTTTTGTTTTCACCAAGGTTCCTGCATCATACATGACCTGAGCAAATGCATGTCTCGGAGCTTGCATCATATCGCTGATGGCGACACTGTAGCATTCATGTATGAACACACCAATGTGCGGCACGCTAGGAGGGGGATGCCATGCACCGTGTGCACTCCTGACTTTAAGAGTGGTCGTGTCCATGGCAACATGCTATGCAATCGAAGAAATCTGATCACATCATCAAAAATGTAGAGGAAATAGAATCTTGCGGCGAGCAAGGGTTTGAGGGGATACAAACAAAACGCATCAGATTACCATTTCAAATTACTGGATGGTATCCCTATAGAGGTGGGTAGGAGTATTGTTCTAGGGATACCTTAGGGCTACAAGATACGGGGCAAGGTGGATTCTTGTTTGTTACTTGCAAGAATTGACTTACACAAGAACTGAATAAAATATGATACTTATGTTCTTGTGTGCATCAAGTTGTACAAGACTGGGCAGCACAAGCATAAGTAATAATTCATTGAGTTATACATGTATCTACTTAATGAAACCCATTACTGAAAGCCATTTGATATACTTTCTTTACTGAATTATCAAAATGAATAGTGTTTCAAATGTACCATTTATCAATTCTTAATCAATATATAGATACAAACAAGAATAGTGTAAAAAATGCATGAAGTATATGGATGCAAAATAAGTCATCATGAAATCAATCACTATCACTACAAAAATTGAAGTGATTTTCAGTATTTAGATGCACATAGTATTTTTTTAGGGGGGTATGAAATGTAATATTGTATACTAATCATGATATACTCTTATATATTGTAATTAAATCACAGAACATAGCCGCAAGCTGAGGTGAATAGACTTCACACTTGATGAAATGTAAATGTAGCAACCTAAAGATAGTAATCATCTATTTCATGACCGATGTGTTAGGTATTAATAATGATATGCAGAGTGCCTCCAATTTTATCATCTCTTCTCAAGCAATTTGAAGCAATAAGAAATGCCCCTGGGGCCATGCAATCTCTTCCCACAACGTTTTCTCACCGCTCTCACAAGACACTGCATATTGTGTGAAGATCTGACCGCATGTCGCGCACAACGTTTCATTCAAAGAAATCATGGCTTCCCCTCTTTCAAGGCAATCCTTATAGTGGACACAGATCAGAAGGCATGAGGCGAAAGCGCACAAGCAGGATAATAGCCTATTGATTTTTTGCCCTTGCCTTTCAACCAAACTGCATTGGTGCACTTCATAAAGACGAGGGACAGTCTCTAAGCCATGGATTGACTTTAAGTAATATAGACACTTGGGTTTCGCTATTCGTTCTATGAGAAATTAGGTCTATTGAAACCTATATACGGTGGCGAGGATGGAGAGGGAAAATGCTTCCACTGAGTCAGGCATTAAATTTGCAGGAGGGACAAAAAGTTGTCTTGCGCCCGACACTGATGGTGATTAAAAGCATTGCGAGATCATAACCTTGTGCGCAGTGATATTTAGGGTTCAGCTTACCATTGCCGTATTTATATGATCGGCAAATTGTGCAGTCGACGGAGTTATTATTATTTTTTTAACTCGCAATTCAAATTTATGATCAAAGACGCAACAGATGCTACAAGTGATTGTAGGATTTATAACAAAACCTCACTAAAATGGTTAGATAATATTCTGATATAATGATACAAGCTGCAATCTTATGTACAATTATAATTGATTAAATAGATATTGTGTCTTTGCAAATTACTATTCTCATCTAATAATACAGTCTGCTATCTTTTGTGAAATTATATGCATTTTTTTTAAATAGTGTTTGTTTGTACAACCCATCATCTACTTTGTATAAATCTCATACGTGAATCCATATCAATATCATGAGCTGCTAAACTGCAGGATAATATGGCCTATCACCTATTCTTCACAGCTATTCTTAGAGGAGACCCAATATCCTGACAAGCCTTCACAAATCGTCTCCATCAGGTCTCTATTGACTTTTAACAACATCTCCTGAAAATCGCATGCAGGCAGGCGGCCTTTCCTCCATTGGTTGTGAGATTCACACCAAGACAGGTGAAACGGGTGCAACGGAGAGCTTTACCTCAAACTCATTAACGAGTCATGATGAAATAGCCCTCGTTATCACATGAATTAGCTTTGCATCACAACACAGACATATGAAATGGAAGTACGTTACAAATCGAGTCATATAATTTATATAACCTATATTATATGCAGACTACATGGAGCTTATTTCCTCAATCAATCTATCTGCTCTTCAAACTCTCTCACTCTCCTTTTCTTACTATCTTTCTTTACAGCTCTCTTGCTTTCTCTTTTTCTCCCTATCAATACCTATTTATCTACCTATATTTCTCTCTCTGTCAATCTCTCTATCTGCACCATTCATTATGATGCCACAAACACGCTACCCTTGGTATTACAAAATGTAATATCTACAGATATAGGTTAATGTCTCATCATAATTAACATATGTGTGGCAATATGGAAAATGGGTAAGTTATGTACAAAAATCTAATTTTATGCATCACTCTATATAGCATGATGTTGGTATGAGGCAAATGGAACGAATCAGATATTATTGTCCTGGTAAAGCAACAGATATCAGTATTGGACGAGTTGCACAAAAAGGGAAATTAACAAGGCCAAACTTGAAAAGATATTAACAAACTATTTGGGGTTTATCTTAACTTATGATGAAATATTATGTTTAATCATCATTTCTTCAGAATTGCTAGAAAATTTGTATATTTTAACTCAAAATACTTTTTGACTACATGATTTTCATCTCAAATAATGTAAAACATGCTACACATTGGCTTACTCACCTATTTGAATCCCAACCATGAAGCAATACACATCAGTCAGAGAAGGATGTCAGGGAGAAAGGGGAGAAAACGAAGAAGAATTAGGTTAGTTTAGAATACACGTCATTTGGGGGAAGGAGTTCTCATACAAATTTACAATAGGCATAAATAATACAACTGTATATTGTACATAAATGATAAATGTATTTCTCAACTGACTTGATAATACTTCATTTTAGTAACTGTAAGCAACTAGGATAAGCTCTTGGGACAGTAATAAAGCTTGTATTAAGAAGGCATCATCATTATAACTACAAGATCAGTTTTGTTCATGTAATCCTATTTAAGATTTTCTTTTCAGAATTGTAAATTCTTTACAAATAAGTTAAAGATTTGTTCCAAGGTTTTTAGAAGCTATCCCTGAATTGGATTATTTTCTACACTTCTGTATGCCTACACTCATTTTTTATTTGCAATTTGTCTAGATAAACCGGTTTAGCTTTCCATATCCCTTCCCAATCATGACCAATATTAAAGCCACTGTAGCACTCATTTACTCTGATTTATGGATTGAAGTCCCTAGACACCGACACTTTGAGGCAACACGTTGCATGGCAAACACCTTCCAAACGCAGGCTGCCCATATAGGAGAAGCACATCACGCAGAAAGCGTCCTAGGAATACTGATGAGTCAAAACCCTGGTCTGGTATAATCTACTCAAGATATCTCTTGTGCCCACATTGCTCCCCAACATGACCAGAATATCATAGGCCAATCACTGACATTGCACAATGTAATCTGGGATTTCTCTACGGAAATGAGCTCCACATAATCTATCATGGGACAATAAATGAAATAAATCATTCGGAAGCTTTGCTAACAACTGAAATTAATGAAACTGTAAATTATTTTTTTTAAGTGAAGATGGTTATCAATTTAAACTTGAACATGAATTTATACACATGTAGATAAATCTTGTGAACAGATAATTTTTTCAATCCGAACGACTGTTACCTGTTGTAAACCTGTTGATGTATGATTTGGGTGAATCTCTAGGATTCTTTTCATCCCTAAACAATAGGTTAAAACAATCCAGGGCAACCATTTCTCCACAAATCTGTGCTTACATTTCCATCTCGTTTACATGTGGAGTGTCGTGAATGGTAATCCAATTTTCTAGGCCATGATCGATGTATTTGAGAATAGGTGAAACGTTGGAATGAAAGTTATGTAAAGAGATGAAAAGCAATGCCATATCAACCAGGTTTGGATTTACATAGCTACAAAGAGTATTCAGGTATGATTTCAAAAGTCAAATTGAATATTGAGATTAAAATAATCATCATTCTGTCAAATATTATTTGATAATAACTTATAAATATAGGCCTAAATGTATAATATCATGGATTGCATTTGAGGACCATGATATTACAAGTATTCTGCTGCCCCAGCGTTGCAGTATGAACGATCTAAAGGGAGAAGTTGTCGATTTGCAATGTTGATACAATCCTATGGCCTGTCTGCAATCGCTACACTTCCTGTGTATTCAACAGGCTAAGCAAACAAACCAATGCTTGAAGCCATGAATATCAAATTCATAACACTGTAATTATGAATTGCTCTTAAGAAAGCATCTTATTTAAGCTGACTTACACATTGGGTGTTAAAATCTACGTTCCCTAAAGTGAGTTTGACACTTCCACTGTTTACCTAGTCCCATGCCTTCCAAAGCATGTTGGGTTGTCGGACATATAGAGTGTCCTTGATGGCTATTTGAATGATACTATGCAGGATGCAATTAACAAGATTGAATTTGGTTTATTTCACGCATCGGCAAGATCATTTAAAGGCCTCACAAAATGTGGAAGCTTTTGTCTCTATCAAATTTTATCCCATTATTTTTCGTTAATACAGTAATAAACACATTGATGGATGTGTAGTTAAACACAAATGTGCTAGTGGCTTATCTCTTAAACATAGTCAATACAATGAGAAATATTTGTATTAAACAATCAAGAGCTCCAAATGATGCCCAAGTCGTTACAAAAAAAACATTCCACTTCATCTCTAGTCAGAGGTAGAGAGGAAGGAATTATGAACATGTCAGTTACGAATAAATATTCAGTATCAATATAAGTGTTGTAATACAATCATAAGAGCATAAACATTTCTTAGGTTCTTAAATATTATTAAGACAAAAGCAAAGCATACCATGAGATTAAAATCTAAATACACGAGTGTGAATTATTGTCAGTTGTTGACATCCACTACATATATCTTTATAGAGATAAAATACTTCCTGCCATTTGAAAATATCGCTACTCAAATCTGTGAACACGGTCACATTGCAGTTTAACAGCTAAATAGTCTCTTTTTCCATTGATTATTTTTCTTCTATATTTCTATCGAGATGAGAGGAAGAGAAATCCATCATCTCTAGAGTTCAACTCCAGAACGAGGCTAAGAATCTCCCATACTCTTTCCACATCTACCCCGGATACTGATTGCCCTAATGTATTATCAGTTACTGGATACGGTTTCACATGCCATAGTAGCTTTTCCATTAGTCTGAGCTGATTAACAATGAGATTAAATGTACGATAAAACAGGTCAACCTCTCCGCATAATAAGGCGCCATGCATGTAGACAACAGACATGTATCCAAGATATTCCCTCCTAAGATTGATAGATAAGTGATTTTATTAATAATATTAATAGGATCTATCCCATGTCATATGATGCAGACATCTTGAATGTGCATTAGGATTTTGCTCCAATGTAAATGAGTGACTCCATTAATAATTTGTGTTTTTCTCTATTGCCTAACAAATAAAATATCAATAATCATTAAAACTGCTGAATCACTATAGTATTATCTCACATCGAATCTTGAATAATAATAATAATTCTGAAGTTATTACACATTGATTTTATTCACTAACAAATGAAATAGATTAGAGAAAATCTATTATTTTCATCAACGTATTTACGACTATCTACACGTATACTTGTTCTCACTTATTGCGGCTTGAGCATGTGTTTTGAAAATTTAATTTAGCTCCTTGCAGAATATGTATATTATATCATCATTGCAAACTATAGCCTATACATTTTGTATGCATCCAACAAGAAAACATCAAAGGTGTATTTGAACCCTATTTCCATCAAAACGCACACGGTATGCAAAAAAAGGATGTGCATAGCAGACATGACAGAGTGTAGTCCCACCTATAGAGAGGCAATTAGACCCATTGAGAGAAACTGAATAGCAAGAGGTTAGGTGAGAGAGAATCTGGGATGCAAGTCAAACAAGATCCAGGATATATGTCTCAATCTACACTCAGCTTTTACATAGATTGCAGCATTTCAAAAAGTGAAAACAATATTTTTGGTGAAAATAGTGCACTTTGGGTGTAAAAGATGAAAGTAATTTTGAGGTATTTACTGTATTTCTTCATTCTACACAAGAAGAAATATTGTAATAGCTTGCACCTAATAGTGAATACTTTTTATAACATTCAAATAGCTTGTCACAGAAAGTAAAATATCTCATTGTGTCAACCATCAAATAAAAAGATAATTGAGGCTTTCAGGTTCAACAAATTATTCTTAACCACACGTGCACACCCCTTGGAATATTTCAGATGGTCCATGCTGAAGCCTCCACCCTTTTTCTTTTATTTTCTCATCGCCCAGACAAATGGAAGTGATTTGCAACCATCCATCATCAGATTAGTTGCAATTCTTTACATAACATTGTAAGATATAATGTGTAACAGTGATGCTCCTAATAGCTTCACTGTGTTTTAGTACAGGCGGAGTATGCTTCTTATTTATGTGGGTATAACTCCCTAGGATCATGTCCGCATAATTCATTTACTTTGTCAAACAGCTGTCAGCTGATAGTCTTTCTATACACGCGCCCTATTCTACGCCCTACTCTGCTCATCAGCTACAGGTTTAGAATTACTAGTCAATCACTTTTTTTCATATTTGTAATATTACGCTGCTCTTGGTTCATACGTGTAAGATAATTGGAGAATTTCAATTTGCACTTCAGCTACTTGTATTGAAAACCATTTCATTATTTCAAAAAAGTTGTGCATCAATTTGTCTTGAAGTGACCCCCACCCCACCCCCTTAAAAAGGAATCTATCACTGCATGGAAGTGGGAAGATATCTTTATCATTTAAACATATAATCATGAATTAATATGAATTCCGAAGTCAGAAGATTCCTAAGTTTTGAAAATAATGAAAGCTGTGAAGGACAAATGGTGTCAGGTCAGTTATAATGAAGGTCTGAAAGTGGGAAAACATCAATGTATAATTAACATCTCAAAGATATCCACACACAGTATGTTCCTAAGGTATCTGTATCAACCGTTTTTAGATACTAAGGTTTCGTAGGACTTGTTGTAAGACTATTATGAAGCCTAGACTTTGACCATGGGCTAGGACATCCCTCAAGGTTTCTTTATTAGCGAGAGAGAGAAAGACAGAGAGAGAGAGAGAGAGAGAGAGAGGGGCAGGATGTAAGGCACATGTGTGACCTCACAAGAGGGAGAGAAAGAGATAGAAAGTAAGAGAGGAAGGAGAGAGAGAGACAAAGAAGCACCATGGGGGTAGACCCGATAGCTGGAGAGTTATCTCGGGTAGATATCAAGTAATAGATCTTGACAGTTATATGTCTACATAGGGCAGTCAGCTCTGAATGATGAATTCTACCATTCACTGAATATACATCAACATTCTATCCGCCTGGATTCTGTTCCAAAACACGAAGCATCACATTGCTTCTGCATTGCTTCTGCATTGCTTCTGCATTGCTTTCGTACAGTTTGGGCTCGTTTGTACCCAAGTTCAAACGTGGACAAGATGGCATTATCAGGGGTGCAGGCTCTTAATGAATTCTGTCAGTGATAAATATGTGTGCTTGCAGTTAAATTTGAGCGAGAGTAGAAAAGCACACACACATGCACTCAAATGCACATAATTCATTCCCATGTCTTATTGTGTTGATTGCAATTGTGTCTATTCATTTGTGAGTTTATTTATTTCCATTAGTCATCTGGGGACAGAGAAAGTACCTGTACAATACTTCATAGACGTGACTTTTATCAGTCTGCTACTCAAAAACCAATTATTCTAACCATATTTACATGGCCAGTGTCTCTTGTTGATAAATATACTCTTGTTGTGGTTACAAGGTGCATTAAGTATACTGGTATTTTTTACAGTTTTTATCACAGGCCTATCAAGTACTTTGGTATGTCTCACTGTATACAAAAGAAGTCGTATGTTGGATTAATATGAAGTAACATCATTTCTGATTGTTTCTAGCACACTCAGACATTTCAACCCATATAACGGGAAAAGAGGAATGATTTGCAGATACAGAGGACAGAATCAATGTTCCCCATAGGACTGTGTAGTATAATTGTTAAGAAAAATATGAAAGCATTTTGAACTGGCCTTGAAACTGTTAAAAAGTAGTCAAACATTCATATTCTTACCTCAAGATTCATAAAGGTTGGGAGGTCTGCATACAGGTAAACATAATTTTCAAGGGAACCATAGTTTCTTAAAACATCATTTTCCATTAATCAGATTACAAATAATGGATTATATGTTAAGAAAGAAACAGAGGAACTCCCTTTCATGGAAACACATTTCCTTTCATGACCGTCATACCCTGGCAATGCCCGAGACAGCAGGAGAGGAAAAATCTAATTTGAAAGGCTGGGGAACGTTATCATCAAACATGGGGATGAAATCAGAAGGACAAGGCATTGAGATGTTTCTGGGCCGAGTAAAGACATCTTGACCTTTTGGTTGGGGTATGCTTACGTTAGCATAGTATCAATTCAACAAGTGGATAGGAAGAGTGAGATAGGGACTGCGCTATGAGGATCTAGGTGGTTGTGTGATCAGTATTCACATGCAAATTGAATCACATTATATCAAAAGAAGTACAGGTAGGTATTGCTGGTTATTTCACCACATAATTAAAAAGGACCAAACAAACCATATGGACCTTGCTGGACAATATTATATTCTCAAAAAGAGAGATAATGAGAATAATCTGATGTGGTGAAACATGGTGATAATATAACCTATGATGGTGTTAAGTACATGTACCTTAAACATTAAAAATAGGGGTCACAAAGAGGCACTTACTTTCTCTCTTTCTATAAACAGAAGTAAAATGAAAACTATCCGAGGAATGATATAGAAGATCTGAAGTCTACACAGATTCCATTATCATCTTATCATTGATGTGAATTTGGTTTGTTCACAAAAATGCAATATTCAAAAACCTTTCTGAAGTTGGCAATTTTTTTCTTGTAATGCACAAATGTGTGTTTCATACAAATCAGTACACACTGCCAGATGACACATTTACACCTTAGTAGAGTTGAGCAGTGCAGACAGGATGTAATGGATGGCTCAATGTGTTGATGTAGAGATGTGTTTTTCCCTCAAGTCTGATCCACCATCCCTACAGATTTACCAACCATGTGGAGGTGTGCACATCTGCAATTCACTCCTTCATTAACAAGTAATGGGAATCTTTCTTCTCAGACGCTAACAACAAGGTAGGACAAAAACATCAGACAAGCCCAGAATACCATGAACCTACATTTCCAATTAATCAAAGAACACGGATTCCAAGGAGCTTGTATAAAGATGTTTTCTTGATTAAACCCAAACTTCCAAAAGCAGATGGCTGAGTGTTAAGTCTATGAGAGTTACATAAGTTGAACAAATCTCCAACTACATAACTTCTGCCACAACAATACAAATATTGTAGGCAGGAAAATATTCTAAAAACACAGTTTTGAGAAAATGTGTAAAATTTGATTGTTAAAAGTGTCAGCATACCAACATGTGTGTGCATTCATGTATAATGAATATTTGCTCGTAAGAGTTGTGACACGCTTTAACATTTTGTGTGAAATGGGAAAGAAGGATATGGATGCAATAGTCTCCATTCCATTCTGTATGTCAAGACGGAACATCATGTTAAGCAGATTACTCCTGGGTTGAAAGAAAACTCTGCAGTCACTGCACATATTTAATCATGTGATTGAAATGTATGGAGATAATACTTCAAGTGACATTCATTCAATGATATCCAAACGAAGTGCAAAGCAGCTGCAAAGAGGGGATGTGCTTGTGGGCAGGGGTCCGACCCAGGAACAAGAATACCAATTAGATATCTGAAGGGGGCAGATGCATACTGAAGCCCTTCCTTAAATCGGAAATCAAAGACAGCTGTTATATATCCCAGGTAAGGCTTCATTGTACTCATAAGCTCTGAGTTACAATAGAAGTCTTAATAACAATGAGGAGCTCTTAAGTGAGTACCAAGGGGATAATTAACGCCCCTCTCCAGCTCATTAGTGCTTCATAATCTGGTGTATTGTCTGTCTAGATCATTACTGACCAGAGCATTGTGATCAACATCCTCAAACGATAAGAGGGAGTTTATTAGTGAGAAATACAACCGAAGCAGTAGTGTGCTGATTATAATGAGGCAATTTCATTGACCATGTTCCCTTATGATAAATCGGTGAGGCAAAGGATGAGTAGTTCACAAATTAAATCTATTTTTGCCAAGAGTTCATAGAAGTAACAAAGAGACCATGCCCTTGAATTTGATTCCAGATCGAGCTTTGCTAAAAGTAAAAATTTGCCATCAGAATGATATCTACAGTGGAGGCGCCGTGGTGTAGTGGTCATGACTCTCGCCTTTCAACCAGAGGGTCGTAGGTTCAATTCCCACCCATGGCAAGAAATTCATTCACATTGTGCTGCACTCAACCCAGGTGAGGTGAATGGGTACCTGGTAGGAATATTTATTCCTTGAAACGCCAAGTGCGCTGATGAAGTGGCTGCTGGGCTAAAGCCAAGGTAATAATGCTGCTATTGTAGAGCGCTTAGAGAATTCTTCATAAAGAGTTGATAAGCGCTATATAAAAACCGTTCATTACTATTATTATTACAGTTGACATTGGTGCAAATGAATATGACAAACCATCAATCTGAGTGTGTTGAGGAAGGAGATGCATTGAACATGATCCCAATGAAACCTAAGGGTTATATGAAGATGACAGTCTCCATCTCAAGACATCCTGCAGTTTCCATCTCAGAACGCCATGCAAGCATAATCTATATACTGGAGTTAGATATTAAATCTTAAATTAACATGGTTTAGTTAATCTGTTTGAAATGAACCTGTCTGCTCTAGTATAAGTTTCAAATACTGGTCTTATATGCTATTTACTTCTACTTTATTTTTGCTTTTTAAACCTTCATATAAAGCTATATTTAAGTAGTAGTAGAAGTAGTAGTAGTAGTAGCAGCAGCAACAACAGCAGCAGCAGCAGCAGCAGTAGTAGTAGTCATATAGTAGTAATATTAGTATAGTGTCTAAGCTATTGCAATGTAAGCCTATTAAATTTGCATCATATGGGTTGAGGATCAGGATGAAGCAGGCTAGAAGCATGAACACTCTCTCTCTCTCATACAGAGTTCATTCAGGACAGGGCTGAACAGCCTTGAATCTGACACATCAAGAGATACCAGCCATTAATAACCATCATCATCTAAATACTGCCTGCTTAACTCCACTCCATCAAAACAAAAAACATATTTTCGTCATCTTTGCCATGTTGTACTTTAATACTAACCAGCATAGGAGCATACCTGCCATTGTTGAACACCAAGCAACATGCGATTTCAGTCATAGCTCACTGAAACATGAGTACGCCTGCAAAGATGATTTTTGCATGCTGTGAATTCCCGAGAGATCCCCTTAAGCCCCTTCAGTGATGTATGGGGCACATACTACAGGGTTTCTTCCTCTAGCTTTCTCCTTGGCAGATTCACATTCATAATGTATCAGGCAACATACACTAATCAATCAATCGTAACTTTTATCACTATGAAAAAAAAATGTTCTTTTTCATAAATAAATGCATCATTGAAATAAAAGTTTGTTTTATGAAAATAGAATTCAATAGAGCAATAAAAACAATCTTGATTAAAATTCTCTGTCTTTCCATTGAATTGATTGTTTATATTTTTATATGAGATTTGTATTGATCTGAACATATAAACTATGTATATTGTCAGCTTAAGCAGTGTCCTTGATCTAACCTTTTTATCTAAAAATATTCTTTTCATATTGTTAGAAAACACTTCTTCATTCTTCAATTTTGAAATACTGATAGCATTGCTAATTATATCAAAAGGCATTCATTTCCATCTGACTTTCAGTGGCATTTTACAAATGGTTGCTGTCACATAGAGCAGAAGCTCAAATTGATTGAATATCTTACAGCCAATTGGTCAGCAATACATCACTGGGAGGTATATATATCATCCAGGTTTCAAGTGAAATGCGTTTGCTCCTGGGCACGTTTCATTAGACCAGTCAAGTTTAAGTTTGCCTGTATCCTTTTAGATGTGTCTTCATATCAAGATCCATGCTGATATCCTCAAAAATGGACTTTTGACTGCCTCGAGACCTTTAAGAGAAGGCCATGGGTGGGATGGTTGCTATATGGCAAATAGATAAATATCAAAATGATTTACTAAATGGCAAAATGATGGTGTTTATTGCTGCATTAAATATCTGAATTTTCAGGATCAATTGATGTCTTCAAGAGGTCAATTTTAAAAGAAAATGAAATCTATTGTGAAGAAATGTGAGGTAGCAATGTTTGGTTGCAACTGGTAGGTCTCTCCCATGTAATAATGAAAGACTGAAATAGCCAATTGAACAGATGAGGAGCAAACAGACATTGGGTTGTGTGTGGTTTGTTTGAGAGGAGGGGATAGTATGTGATGATAGAGGTATAGTCTGTTGAACCATCTGGAAAGATCATCTCTTGTTCGTCACAAGGAATCAGCTGCTAATTGATCAATCTATCAGCTACTATATTTCCACCCCATGCAGACTTAGCCTGGTCATTGTGTATAGCTCGTTCAAAGCATCAACATACTTGAATGTATGGGGACAACCTCCAGGATCAAAGCCTGATGCACTGAAGAGGGAAAACACTCCTCAAAAAACATAAGCTCATCTAGATATGTGTCAACATCTCATAAAATCCTGAAGTTATTGAATCTGTATTCATCAAAATTTAATATAAAAATTCCAAATCACATGACAAGATAATGATAGTTCCAATCCACTATTTAATCAAATCGAAAAGATTTTTGCAATGACAATCAAAATGTACCTGAGATATTCCCCACTAATAAAATATTTATTATAATTAATATTCATGCAATTGTATCTGGAATTAAAAACGTAAGTCATTATTCAGATATATGTTTATATAGTTGTAATATTGAAGCACATGAGATGGACATGAAAGAAAATTAAATAAAAAATATTCCAAATCAATATTTACTGTACACCCTTAAGAAAGAGAAAACAGGAAAATTCAGAAGCCATCCATACTTTGCTACTATCCAAAAAATAATCATGTTAAATAAATCTATATTTCCTTTTACTGATCCAAGTAAACATATCCACATTTCTAAAGATAACCAAATTTTAAACAAGAAGATCCTCAAAATGGTAACGAAGGATGGATCGTATTCACCATATTGATTTCTTTCTGTGTTTTCTTAGCGCTTAATCACCAAAACCAAGTCCTCCATTTCTCTTCTATTGATTTGAGAACAAGCTTTAATCATCCAATATGATCCCTAGAGTCCGATTATGAACCCAAGAGAATGGATCATATTGCAAAGCTATGTCCTTTCCTTCATCTAGCCAGCAGATATGAATTACAGCTGGGACTAAAAGCTGAATGCTGGGAGGCTTCTTAATACTCTAACTGAGACATGGGAATTTACAATAAACACTATATAATACAATAACTTTCAGTGCTGGGGAGGGATCTCAAAAAATTATTTTATCAAATTGTCAATTCACTGCATAAAGATTAACATTATCATCCAAGAAGGTGACTAATTTCTGTATGTTTGCTGTTATAAAACTGGTTACGAGATAAGAGTGTTTTCTCAAAATATGTTGATGAGGTATTCTTATTTTGACATTTTTCAAAACAACCTGCCATAGATTGATATAAATTATAAATATGGCTCTATCAAGAAAACTGTCTAAGTCTCAGCTGGAGTCAAACTAAAATGACAATTTACTTGGCCCTTAATGATGAGAGTTGTATCTTGCAAAACATCCCAACGCCAACCCACAATTACCATCATCATCACCTCTGTAAATACCAGCCTCTAGCAGCAGTTAACCTGGTTCTATTACCTCTCAAAATCACATTACAGTGATAATATTATCTAAAGGTCTCATCACCAACCTGAAATAATGGCCAGTGTGCTTTATACATTTAAGACACCCAGGCTCTACATTTGGTAAGCCCCAACATTTTAGGGAGGAGGGTAAGGAGGCACATTCTTTATGGAATCATATACACCACATATGAATTAGACTTTTATCAAATGACTCCCTTTTAAAACTATTTGTAAGCATGACCCTAGATTATATCCCTGTACTCAACCTTCTTCAGCCAATCCCTTTCCCTCTGACAGAGATCCCAACTGTTCTGGAATTTGAATGAAGTCAAAATAAAGAATGAATGATGGAAGAGCTGAACGAACGAACATGAGGGCAAAAATCACAATAACCATAATCTCAGTCATTCATTTGTAATGAAAATATTGAACTAACATGAAAATATACCTTGTGCATATTCCAGAATGGTAGGAATCTCTGCATTGTACATAATTGTCCCTATTTTGCCAATACTTATTACAAGCAACTTCAAATTAGGTGGAAGAAAATCAGATTTTACCCTTTAAAATGGCTATTTTGCAGTGCCCTGAATGCAAGCTGAAGAGAAAGTGTGTAACCCCAACCCAAGACGAAAATGAGAAGTAGGCCAAGGGGGACCTCTTTTCACAGAGTGGGATTAAGAAGAAAATAGGTTTGACAAATGGCTCAATTTGCATTGCCTCAACAATAGAGCCAGGTCAAATTCACACCTGAAGATATCTGAAATAGGAAACGTAACAACATCATATAGAAGAAGTTCTAAAATTTTCCTTTATGGTAAGCATACTCTTCCTATTACTTTTAACTTTGTATAGTGCTCAAAGTTTGGTGGTCTGAATACATGACAATTTTTCAGTGATTAACCTCATAAATGTATCTCTTTTATTGTGATTCTATTTTATTTCTCAATCAAAACCAACCATCTCAAATTCATCATATATTCTTGAATAAATAATAACCAATATTATGATTACTAAATTATTGGCACCCTTATAAGTCTAATTTGCGGTCCAATTTTCAAATTTCAATCATGATTTCAATAAGAGTGCCTGGATTGATGTAAGTATTATAATCTACTCTATTTTATCAGTATATGAGTTTGATGTTGACTCATATTTATACTAGTACTTATTTATACTAGTTATACTAGTACTGATAATAGTTGTAAATGTTAATTGATTGTACATTGATTGCAATTCAGCCTTCTGGCTACCATGATTGGTATTTCTAATAAACTATTTATCTATCAATCGACCTATCTAAATATCTATTTATCTTTCAATGAATTCCCTTCTTGCAACACTACATTCTAAAAATAACATCAATCATTCTGATTGGAACAAATATAATTGAAGAAAATGTATCTCGTCACTTTCCCCAGGTACTTTTCTCAACAATTTGGAAGCAATTTAAATCAATAGAATCTGACCCTTTCTCTCCAAGTGTGAGAAGATATTTAATAGATCTTGTTTCATGGAGAAGAGTTATTAAGCAAGAAAAGGACGGGAGAGAAAAGGAGAAAGAGAGAGTTACAACTTCCCTTGTAACTGTGACCAACAATGCATAGTGCTTCATTCAATCATCATCCACATCAATGAACTGCATCTAACATCACTACTGTAATGGCATCGCTATCATTTTCATCCAAAGATATTTGCAAGAAAAAAAATTGAGCAAACATCATACATGCCTCACTGGTCAAGCTTCACAAAAATATTTTTCCAATCATTCATTAAATCAATTTCATTTCTAACAGAAGGCCTATTAGAAAACAAAAAAATATATAATTCAATGAAGCTTCCTTATTCACCAACAGCAGAATGTCCTCTGTATTTTTTGCTGCCCCAATTTTTGATGGTGGGATAAAAAATTAGTTTGAATTACAGAGGCAGGAGGGCCAAAGATATACCATATTGCCAGTGGTGTGATAAAACGATAAACCTAATCAAATAAATTTGCCCACCATAGGGAAACCATTAGAATATGCATACCGATTTATAAAGAGGAGAAATACCTCTTGCCTGCCAGGCACGTTGCAAACATATTTTGTAATTTGTGCTCGTTGGAGTGTTATAATAATGATATTAGACCTATTTCTGCTGGTTACCAACTCTGTGGGAGGTGTAGTTCTGCAAATAGCTCAGGATAGCCAGACTCCTTTTCATGCTTCATACAAGATATCTTGTGTGTAAACCCTAATGACATTTTCTAAGCAGATTTGAGACTCGTTTTGTGTTGCTGTTACATGCATGATTACTTTCTCATTTTTATCAAAATTTATAGATTTCTAATAAAACTACTTATTATGCCAAGTAAACCGTTTTATTATTGATATGAACTACGTAATCCCAACATTTGATTCTATGCCTTGATGTGAACTGCCATACAATCCAGCTGACAATATTTATTCATATGTTCATTGCGAATAATGAATAATTAAACCCTCATTTCAATGGTCAAAGTATGCAGAACCTTGCCATGTTTAGCTATGCTTGCTTCCAACTTCTGAACTGCTCACCCCAGAAGCCTGGAGCGCCCTTGAGGGCCACCACTTATTCAAGGGGATTCTTCTCGGACTCGAGTTTCTCGTCCACAAGGGGGTACAACTCTAGCACCCCACATGAATATTAATGCACTCCTTCAACCTTAAACTAGGCTCTCCTTTGTATATAAGCCTGCACTTGGTGTTAAGCAAACATTGACACAAAGCACAGTCATGTCTTCATATACACATACACTCACATAAACCCAAACTACCTACACTTTCATCTCGGGTTTGGATGAAAATAAGGCCTGTTTGGGGGTACAAGCATAAGCCTACAGACAACATCCACTAAGGGAGTTGGACACCTGATATAAAGTGTAATGTATACCGCTCCTTTTGTTCCCTTTTCTATGTATGAATGGAAACTATATATGTGTGGGACTCTATTGTTAGTCAAGTAAAGTCCATGAAATAGTGAAGTCAGTGGAATATATAACAAGTGTCAAAACTAACACAATTTAAGACTTCAGAGATGAAAATACATAAAAAATTTCATAAATATATTTTCATTTATAACTTTACCCTTTCCATTTTCTTTCATGGATTAAATTAAAGACACTGTAGAAAAATTATGATGTACCATCTCCATTATGATATACTCATGATATACTAATGATATACCCATATCCAAACTTATCAATAGACCGATTGACTAATAGATTCTAACAAATTGGTATCCATTATATTGGTATCCATTATATCAGTTAGTAACAATTGAACTACAACACTTGGAATCCATTTTGCATACACGACTTGTTGCAATGTCGGGTATGCCAAAGGCAAGCTTTTGGGTTGTTGGGTTGTTAAGAACAACAAACAACTTTTGTGTATGCATACACCTACATGTATAGTATTAAAACCTGATGCATCCCATTTCTTAGTCCTATCAAAATGTGAAAATAATAATTTATTGCAAGCAATAATTTGTTGTCTTTTATTTTCTATGGTAAAATATGAGGAAACTGGCTCCCTGTGGATTGTGTATTCCTTATAATGAATATTTAGCTGTAAACCAAGCCAATGATAACTTCCTTGTACGAGTACAGTAAGAATGTCTCATCATCTTTGTTCAAGAAGAGGAAATAGGTCCTTCATTATGCATGGTTTTGATATGATCATGCCTCTTAGAATTGCATTATATTCATAATTTCATAAAGGTTTATGTTCATGAAGTATATGTAAACATGTCCACATCAAAAGTTTACTACAAATTTTCATATGGGCCAATTGATAAAATGACCTCAACAGATTATTGAATAGAATATGATTCTTAGTGCCTTTACAGTCTATTATATTGGCATGAATCCATTTGGAAATTTTGAAATCAATAATCATTCCAGCAAAAGAATGTTTGTATTAAGACAATCTCTGAATTAAAACAATGTTAACAAAAGTATGTGTGTGAGTGAGACTAGAAGATATGCCTCATGACCAGACTGAAGCTATCAGTAACACAAGATAGGTAACCAATCACATTGTTTACACTACTACATCATTAACACTCTATTAGAGGATGATAATGCGCAGTGTAAACACTGCCTATTTTTACACTGCCTATAAGGTAAGCACTGACAGAGGTGAAACTCAACAGTTACTTTTGTCCGTTTTGAACTGTTTCTTTATGGATAGATTTGAAATAGGGCTCTTGTTAAAAAAAAATCAATCAACTATTGTTGTAGTTAATCCCTTTAGAGGGATAAAGAAAGTGATTTACATTTCAGATGAATAGGATTAAGAAGAAGAGATTAGGATCAGGATTAATTGCAGTAATTCAAGAAGCTATCCAAAGAAAGTCTATAATTCTTTTCAAATAATTGAAAATTTTCCTTCCTTTCCATAGATTTTATTCTTGCAAATTATAAGGAATTTGAGATGTTCAATTTCAAACAACATATATTTGGGAAATATATTTATCAATTAAAGAAAATAAGATGTAGCAATAATGATGACATAAATAATAGTAATGATAACAACAGGTCCATTTATATAGAGCAATCACTATACTGTAGCCCACTGCACCTGATACAAGGTACCATAATAAAACTACGGAGCAACCCACTCAGGCACTCAAGCATTCCAAGGAATAAATTCCTGCCAAGAACCCATTTTCACCTGGGTTGAGCGAAGCACATTGTGGATAGATTTCTTGCTCAGGAAAATGAACGCCATTGAAGGGATTTGAATCTACACTTATCTAACATATCTTTCAGAACTAAAATGACTTCTTAAACACTGTGTTCATAAACAATAATCGCTTTACCAATGAAGGTTATGGACCTGCAGCAGGTACTTATTTGGGGTAAAATCATTTGCCAAATCATTTCTTTCTGACTGCTTCATATCCTCTGGAAGTACCTAAGCATCCTTGTCATAGCCATTGAAGCAGAAGACTGGAAGCAAATCAACCATACATCTAGTCCTTATCAATTTGCATACTCTCCTTCATTTTTACAAGCCTTCATGTTTTTCACCAGTACACAAAAAAAAAATACTCAGTCTCCAGTAGGATATAGTCAGGAACATGGGAACTAGTTGGCTAACCAGCTTTCAAAAGCTAAAGAACACTGGATACTAAATAACCCTCATCCCCAAATTTCAAGATTAGTCCATTCAACTACTAGCATGTGGTCATACCTCTCTTCAAAAAAATCATAAAAAGGACACTGCTGGGTACATCAGAAAGTTTTTCTATCCGTGCTCATTAGTGACCACTTTCATCTGTAAAATGCATGAAATCTTAATTTCAGTTTGCATTAAGATCTTGGTAAGATAAAACATGGGAAGATATGAATGATGGAAGCCAGCATCTAGATGAATATGGTCTCCCTAATCCACTACCCCATTTGCAGGCCTGAAAGGACATTAAGATTCATAAGCACATCACAGGGGATGGGAACAGCAAGAAAGAAAAAAAGTAACAGATGCAAGATGGACGACCCATGCATATATTTCCTCCTAAGATTTACATACACGATGCTCAAATCTAGCTCGTACAATACACTTAAATCCAGCTAGCTTCTCATCTGCATACACTCTCTTTTCTTGTGATGGAGATGGTGATTATAAGCCTACCACTAATAGCCTTGTCATCTCAGAGAAGGGTTCACTGACAGATTCATTATCTTCACAAAAGACAGGCATTGGCATGATTGGAAGAATCTCACTATATATATTGCAAAAATGGATCACTTTAAACTTGTAGGCAAAAACAAATGTGAACAAATGACTAGATGTTGCGTACATTCTCAAATAAAACACACAGAGGTTATATCAAATGTCCAATGAAGTTGCAATATCATATTCTCTATTTTGTTGTATCCATCCCTCATTTATCACTTCTTTCATTACCCACACCCTCTTTTAATTTTCCCTCTTGAGGATGGGTGAGATGGAATTAATTCTTAAGCTGCTTATAAGCTCATACTTAGTTTTACATATAATCAAAGGGCCAGTATTTATAGTGAACAAGTGCACACATGTTGAATTCCCTTTTCACACATACTATGTAATCTTTCTCCTTGCCATTCTCCCTGTATCTTAAATCCATCGTAATCTAGCTTCTTGCTGCATCTCTCTTCTTGCATTATTCATTGATCCTCTTAACAAGTCTATTCTCAGTATTGATGATTCCTTTCGTCCTTTCACCGATTTACTTTTAAGATGCATGCTTAGCCCTTCTCTGATATACGATCTAGTTCTACTGATGAGCAAAATATATCTTAAGCCTAAATTATTAATCTTAATCTGAGGTCCAGAGCATTTCCTTCTTTACAAAATATAAATCTCCTACTCTTGATCATCTTTCTTGTTCTTTCATGCTCATTCTTTTTGCATGGTCTTTTCATACTCATAATTTATAAACCACATTTTCTTTCTATGTTAAAAGATGACAATGGTTGTAGACAGTTTTAAGAGAAAATTCTTTATACATTCTTTCTGTCAGAAATTAATTTCAAAATCAGCAGCATCCTTGAAAATTAGTTAAATAATGAAACATAGTTCCTTGCCAATAGTATCTTGATTCTTGCTAATACATGTTTTCCCCTTTTTAAAAAATATATCCATTAATCTATGGTTGGTTTCTGACTTGTCAAAATATTTTTAAAGAACATCCTCAAATTTATCATCACCTTGTCTCTATTCTCCAGATCCTCGTCAATGCTCAATTCTTCACACCAGAAAGTCATCGAGGAACGCGAAGAGCAGCGCTCTTGCCGACAACATGCAAATCTGGGTGTCCAAGCATGTGAAATTGCTGACAAAACACGCACATTAGATTTTCAAATATATTCTGTCTCCTTTAACGGATACCTGGAGAAATGCTCAGGGAAGGAGAAGGGTAAACAGGGAAGTGGTAAATGAAGATGGACAAGTTTATGGTTGCTTGCCTCTTTCCAGAATAGAGTACATTGGTCTTCAACTGGTACTTGCATTCACACACACTATACCACAAATCTAGATGACAGGAGACAGCAAAAGAGTTCTCATTAATCTTCTAGCGGAACTAAGGGGAAAACATGGAAGGTGGGCTTCAATCTTGTAGAAGATGGAAATACATTTTGTCTTCTACCACAAAATATTCCTTCTTGTGTTTCTGCTTCCATCTCATAGAAAACTGCATTTGCATTTTAATTTTTCACTTTTAAAAATGGCACTTATAATATAAAGCTATAGATCAAAATTAAAACGAAAATCTTTAGAATAAAACTGAAATAGATATTAATGAATTTATTAACAGAATAAACTGAATATTAACTGAATAAAAATGATGAAAGAAATAAATAGACACATACTATGAAACCCAGTTCCTTAGGTAGTTAAAATGCGGTTACCCAGGGGAAAAGATTGGTGTCTGAAACTGTCACACCAGTTTTTCAAATGAACACCCTGAAATGTCCTTTTCTTTAATTTTTGTTTTGTCTTTGCAGCTTTTTCTCCAGGCAAGTAGGGTTGCGAAATTCACCTGTCCTTTCCATAAATAGTGCCCCACTTGTGTGCCCTGGAGCAAATTCCTCCGCTCTAACCTAAAAAACTACGACATGGCGTCCAGTCTCAACCGAGAAAAAGCGCCAATTTTTTGTGTGATGTGCTATCTTATGCCGAAGTAGGCGGCAAAGAGTGGTTGGGGTGTATGATAAATACCTACGCGAGCGCAAGTTTCATCCGTGCGGACGCGCAAACCATGAAATCAAAGAAACAAATATTCAGGAGAGAAACAGCTTCTGGCGCCAATACAACCTGTTTTGTATGCAAAATAATCGTGTTTTGCCATGCACTTCTTTAAAAACTGAGGAAAAAAATACTGCGTGAAAAATTTCTTCGACTTCGATCCCACTAAACGCCTCACGGTGACACGAAGTAATGGAAGAAGACATGGGCTATATCCCCCAAAAAATTACTCGGATTATGTACTCTTTTTGAGACCCTAAATGTCAATCAAAAATGGGAATGTCGATGGTTGAGTATGGTAGCAACGGAGCGCACTTTTAAGGAGTATATTTTATGAAAAACCGTGTCTAATGTAGCTCCCATTTGCGTTTAAGAGACGTTGATAAGTGTCTGCAATATGATGCTTAAGCACGCGATTGAAAACGCATCTTTAAAAAAGTCCATCAAGAAAAGGGAAAGAGTAAGGTAATGGCGGCGTTAAATTGAGAGATTATGGCGCGGCACAAAGCGCTGCGGAGATAAATTTCTATGAGGTGTACTTCACTGGGACAAGCTATTTTCAGGGCGATCGTCTTGCTCTTGGATAGTGATATATTCATCTTCATATACCACAGGGCCAAGGCACTTTGAATTCATTAACACACCAGGATACTGGACCAAATGCTATACGCATTTCATGTGTTCATGTACAAAAACTAAAACTAGGCCGATCATTACCAACATATAAATCGTGCAGAAGATTTATTCTTCCTTGTGCCGGACGATCTACTCATAATTATTTAAATGTGCGTTTATCTTTAACACTTGGAGCGGTTCTTGGTTCCAAATAATCCATTTTCCAACTTTGATAATTTGCACAAGTGGGAGAGGGTATAAAACTGTTTAACATCCAATTGAAAAGGGAACTCTATGATTGCGCAAATATATCATTTTCCGTTGTGACATACAATACTGGGAGTGAGTATTGCAGTTTGGCTTTGCTTCCCTTTCACACGCCGATTCATCTGTTCATATTGCGATGAGATATATGACCCTAAGCTTGCCTTTGGCAGAGACAGTATTACGCTAGCCTACCACAACATACAAAAAGCACCTATGAAAAAAGACTCATTAGTTGATTATCTCTCATCAACGAATTGATATTTCCCAAAGCCCATGCGCTCGCAGAACGAAGTTGAACAGTAACAACCTGTACATACGCCGCCACGTGCATTCTCTCATTCAGAAACCTCCGCTAATTTGTCCATCATTAATTAGCAGACCCGATCGTTTCTCTCAGTTTTCACGTGGTGGACAATACTTATCGTGAAACCGCTACATGTATCTCACACTGGGATTAAATTCTACATTTTTCTCCACCATGGACTTTACATCTATTCAATCGCGTGAATCTTCTTCTTACTTTTACTAAACCTCTTCGCTAATCGGCTAAGACCCCGCCGCTTCAATGACTACGCAACAAAGGGTCGCAGCTTAGTGGCTTTTTTACCCTTCAGGCATGGAATTGCGTTTTCCTTTACAACGTGAATATAACAGGGAAAGGTCTTACGAATGAAAAGACGATTAGCAGCGGTTCTAACGATTGTTAAGATACAATTTGTGATGATTCACAGACATGTCATTCGAAACTACTCAGTTTCACACACGAACAAACTTCCTTGTAAGGAACTTCAGTCAAGAGTTACAAGATATTTATAGCTTTGTTACGGAAAACAGAGAAATAGTTCCGCGTTCTTCGAGTGTCCAAGCTGCCATCAATTTGAAGCACGTGCGATTTTAAGAATAAACAAAGTTTATCATTCTGTATGCATTTAGAAATCAAATGCGTTATTTGAGAGAAAATAGAGTAAAAACGATACACAAAATTTAGGCCAAAACAAGCCACAAGCATATCACAAAGTAAATGACATTATTTGCCAACCATTTCAGAATTGGTCGCAAAATGTAACAGGAAAGAATGTTGGACTGCATTTTCTTCGAATAAAGTTATTTCTCTATTTTAGAACATTGCATTTCTCCCAAACATCTGGCGAAAATTTCCCAAAATAAAAATAATATCGACAGCCGTATTCACAAGATTATCGGTGCTTTTCTCTCATTCTCGCTCATTATCTTTTTTCTATTGACATCAATTTTGTTAAAAATTTTGCAACAGAAAATGAAACCGATCGTATGTTTGATATGCAAATATTTGCGGGCTTCTATACCAAGACAGCACAACAGGTGCATTACCGATACTCATCTACCATTCCCACGTGCCGATTGGTGCATCCGCCATGCATGATTGCTATCAACACAAGGAGGCATAGTATTACAGAATTATTCATGAAATGCAATACCGTGAAATTCATCTTATTATAATAAATGGTAATAACTTTCTGCCGACATTATTTGCGGGCGTGTATAATAATATTTTGTTTGTATTAAAGCACGTAGTTTCACAATTGGAATTTTGGTTTTTCGTGGGTTTTTTTTTTGTTCACCAAACCTGATGCCTGGGCTATTGAATAAGAATGTATTATTATTTTCTTTTTGTGATGTACTAAACAAATGTGACAATTTTTCTATAAGATTGAGGAAATAAAGTTATCGTCATTAAAACAAACAAAAGGTGATATCCATCCCAGATTATTTCATTTCATTTTAAAACAATTTTTAATAAGATGCCGAATGCCTTTTGAGAATTTTTATCCGATCTTTAATAAAAAAAAAAAATAAAAAACTATAAAAAAAAACTAGTGATGACCGAATTGTCTTGTTAAACATGCAATAGATCAAATAAAAAGAACAAAATGTTTTGTTTCATCGCTTACGGACTTTGATAAGAAATACATCAGTGATCCCATTTACAATTTTATTATACGGAAATACAAAATCAAGGAAATAGGTTGGTTACCTCTTCTTCACCGGTGGTGCTTCCCGAATCCATGCTAACGGTGGACATTTTGAGTCGCTTCCTACTTGGCTCGTCCAAAGCCTGAGGGTCCCCTGCCTCGAGCTCTGCGTAGCTGCCCACGGTGGCGACTTGCAGGTGGTGCGAAGGTGGAGTCGACAGGAGCTCGGTCCCGTTACTCTCTTTCTGCTCCCGCTTCAGTTTTACTGCTGCAGTCGGCTGAACGGTTGAAAAGGGGGTGCTTCCTCGCGCTGTCACCTACACACAGGTAGTCGACAGCAGATTTATTTCAATTTTAATCGGTGTAAGAATCGTACTTGTGCGTTTTCAAGAGCCGGATGATAGCCTCTAGAATTGTAGTAAGAGGATTAAGACTGCGGAGATGATACGCCGTGAGGAGCCCGGAGTTTGTTCAACCAAGGTGGTTGGACGAGCAGTTCGTCTGCAGAGGAATGTAATGAAAAAATATCATCGATTGTTGAAGTTCAGTGTCAATAATCTCATTAAAAATATGTCATCAGTCATCCCAAATCATTGATAAGTTTTTGAACGGGAGCGTGTGTCATGAAGTGATGTGCTAGTAGCAATTTGTTCCAGTGCAACAGGCGTAACTCGCGTCACACTGCCGGGAAAGTTTCCCGTAGGTAACAAGTTATCGATGGTGTGACTATATAAAGCACTGACATGCGCGAAGGTGTGTAAACAAGCTTGCGTGCATCATTTCTTTCGGCATCATTTCAGTGAAATGCAGTTAAAAATAAAAACAAACAAAAAATAAATTGCCGTGCTTAGCTATGTGCTCATATCTACGGCTCTAAATGCGGTGCAGAGCACACAACACACACTGATGGCAATAAATCAGACGTGAAGCTCAGTCGTTTTGTGGTGGTGTGAATTTGTGCGCGTGCGTTGACTGAATGATGATTTACGAGAGTCGCCGTCTTCTCTCCTCCGAACTTGCTCAAGCAGCGAGCAGCGAGCTTTTTGGCGGATGTCACACACTTTCGCCTGTTGAGCAAATGCATAGAGAATCCGCATCGCGGCGGGCAGCGGGGCATTGTATCCAACCAGCTGGTCGAATGGAATATTCATTAGATACAAGCATCAATCTGTGACGTCACCTCTTCTTTGAGGATTGGATCGAAAAGCTACACTAGAACGACCTCTAAAGGATACCAACCCAGTGACAAATGAAATATACATTTAAACTTGATTATATGAAATGTAAAACAAATGATTGGTATTATAAACAAACAAATTAGCATTTTCACTTTGTATCAAAATTTTACAAAGTAGGTGTAATATAAGATGAAATAATGATGTAAGATATGTTATAAACAAAATACGTATATCAGCATTTAGATATGGAACAAAATGTAAACGCCGAAGTAACAAATTGCTATTTATGTTTTTTGTATATAGAAATCCATAAGATTCAATATGACGGACGAGGAGGATATAAATTCGCATAGTAGTCGCTTTCTACAACGTCGTAAAATACATTAAAAATACGTTAAACGTTTTCAACATAACTTAAAGTCTAAGCTTTTATTTCGACCCATTTCTCGTTATGAAAGTAAATTCGCATGGATCAACATTTACTTGTCACATCATAGATTTTCAGAGCCTGAAAAGTTTGCTTTTTCTTCCCCGATCAGCTCGCCGATGGCATGAAATGCACAAGCTAATCAATATTTGAGTCCATTTTGCATCCCCGAGCTACGAGGCCCTGAACATTTTATAACATTTTGTTACATGCTGTTACGATTTGCTCCTCCATGAAAGAAAGAAATATTTCTTTTTAGAGAGAGATAGAGAGAGAGAGAGAGAGAGAGAGAGAGAGAGAGAGAGAGAGAACGAGAGATATTTGATCGAACACGCCAAATGTACATTTAATATAGGCTATTGCATGGTATTGTGGACATACCATTTAAGATGAAGAAATGAAGGAGGAAGAAAGAACTAACGAATAAAAATGATGATGATTTTAAATTTGACGCGTCGATGTCCATTAGATGTGTTTAGTAGATAATGATAATTTAACGGTGCAATATGATATTAAAAGCAGTTATTTATTCATGAATTTATTAATTGAAATATAACAACAATATGTTTTTTTTAACATTGTAATGTATGCATAAGAAAAAATTACATAATGAGGCAGACGCTGGTGATGATGCCTTGATACTGAAATTGATGATGCTGGTGAAACAATCAAGAAAAAGTCTTTAACACGTTTGCAGAAAAAAAAAGTTTATCAATACGGAATACTTCTTTCATTATCTCAAAAATAATAATGACAATGATCTCATTCAATCAAAATGTCCAATGATAATTTTGATCAATTCATGATTCATAAAAATTTGAGCGTAATAACGTTGCAAAGTTTAATTAAGTCAACTTTTTAAACTTGATACCGGTATGCGAAAGTAAATGCAAATATTCACTTATTCATTTAAGTTTTCATTAAAAACAGATGAAGTTCAGTTATTTAAAAAAAAATTCTTTTAAAACTTTTCTTTTTAGAGGAATGAGCGCGATAAAGATGAGTAATTCGTCAATCCTTGTCACAAAGTGATCGAGCTATATGGTTTTCTCAACTTTTCTCGATCACATTTAGATCTTGTATATTTCATGTAATTATAATGTGTGTTTGTTCAAGCATTTTTGCTCATCTGATCAGTCGGTGGGTAACATTTCTCACAGGATGAAAGTGAAAATGTCAATTTTCAGCAAAATGTCCGTCCGTAACAAATTCTTTTGGAACAATGCTTGAGTTTTATCAACGTCATCATTTCTATGACCGTGAATAGCATCGGAAGGATTTAATTTTATTTCCATGGAAGTATGAATATATCCAGACTCAACTCTTTCCTGATCTGCCCCGAAACATTAAAGTTTCGATGCTGCTTATAGCAAGTAACCATGTCAAGAAACTTTGATTCATAGTTAACAACTGTGTATCTACTCTGTACACAAGATTTTGCAAGTCTACATACTTTCGGTTAAATGTCCGTCCGTAAGAAAATGACCAGTACAGACACTTCTACTTCCCAGTAATATTATGCTATACAGTAGTACAATGTATTGCGAACTCGCAGACCTAAGTGTGCTCCGATATATTTTTATCATAATAATTATAATGATAATATCATAATAACTTTGACATGTTTGAGCAGAAGGGACAAGGGTTTAGAACAAAGTAAACAACTTACATTCGAGCACAAAATAGCTAAATAGACACAAAGGAAATTTCCATTCATCTTATTCTGTGGAAAAATGTTAGGACAAGAGTCCCACTCGGGACGTTCTTTTGTGATCATGAAGCTATTGCGAATGATTGAAGTTGTTAACTTTGTCCCGGTCCTATATGTCCTTTCTGCTCATAGTGAGTGGGTGATCCAGAGTACAATCATTTTTAACATCGTGCATCACACATTCCACATTGTGAAACGGTTTTTATTCCAATTACCGACATCAATATATTTCATAACTTCAAGTGTAAATGGCAAAATTAATGCGCATTTAGGTTTACAGAAGGATATTTTTGGTGTGGCTAAGGTTCGAATCTCAGGAAATTTTGCTAAAAATATAAGTCGTTAATACCTATATAGGCAGGACGATTCCAAATGACGATTATGTGGGTAAACTTATATAACTTAATGCGTCCTGATAAATTCATAGTCCCATCTTTTTGCTTTATACTCTTAATAATTATAAACATTAATTGCCTCGTGCAGAACCACATGTGTTCACTTGTAACATATCATGCGGCTAGAATTACATTCACAGACCGAGTACATGACTTTCTTGTTACGTAAGATTAATATTTATATTTATTCTATATATTTCTTTGAATTATAAAAAGATATATTGAAAGCATATTTTATGTATTTAGCGCATGGCGTAAAATGAAATAATGCCATATAATTTTGAGCGATACAAATATATGAACTTCAATTATCGCAATTACGTTTTGTTTTTTATCAACACATTTTACGAAATTAGGCACAAAATACACGCCTCAAAAGTATTTCGTGTTTTTTTTTAATAGAGAATTTCTATTCAATTTTGATTATTTTTTCTTTGCTTGCAGTAAATCTAATATTATTCAACATTAACTGTCCTGTATACCCAAATGAACAAATTATAGCATAGGAACTAAGACAAAGCAGATGGAAAAGAAAGATTGATAATGGAATGGAATAAAGAATGAATGATATCGACCAGGACTTATTATGAAGGGAGGGGGGAATATGAAAATAGAGGAAGGATGATGAGAAGTATAGTACATGAATGCATTTCACCATGGCAGAGCAAATCAAAATATGGAGAGGCTTTGTCAACAATTCAAAGTCTATAATAATGGAGTCACTGAATACTAATTTTCCTTTAATTGAAAAAAAAGTATCTCCCTTTTGGTCACTATACTTTGTCATGTGTCTAAGCTATGTTCACATCTTTATAAGTTGGATTTACTCGGTTGCATGAAAGAGGATTATGAACTTAAGCACAACCTATGTCGCGATGATGTACCAATATCCCAATACTAACTATTGATTTGAAGAAAAGAATTCGATAAATATTGAAAACTATTTCTTTAACATATATTTCATGCAAAAAAGTAAATAAGTTTTATTTTAATTCAGTTTCCATGCAGAACTACCTACGCGTAAACCTAAATTGAGCTTGAGTTGATTCGATTTATGAATAGCATGAAGAGCAAATCGGCCTTTAAAAAGTAAATAATGATTGTAGTAATAGTTTATTCATCTTTTTTTAATGGTATAAGACAGACAAGGTAAGTTACTATACAAATAATGTAAAGAAGCAGGTGGATTATTTTATCTTATGATATGCCACTGCATGAAAGTGGACTGGTAGGTGAATGTGCATAGAGGGCGCTAATCATTTTTGCACTTCAGGAGGTTCGATGTTGTGTCAGTAATATCAATATCGTTAAACGACCAAACTTTGATGATTATTTCTGATTCTCACAGGAAATAAACAACAAAATGTTACGATTCATAACAACCAACGGTATAAGATGAAGATTAATTACGAACGTAATTCTTGATTGGGATAGGCCAATGGCAAGAACGAGAACAAAATTGGAAAAATTAGATACGCAGAACAAACAAATATATATATTTTTTTAATCAATATGCACGCAAGTTTTTTTTTATGATGAAAATAGATTTAATGGTTCGTCCAAATTTCGCAAATTATTTAAGATACATTTATTAATTGGAACGAAAATGTCTTCAACATTACGTCATTAATGATACATAACATTTCAAAATATGAAGCGGCATTGTGGTAAATCGTCACTGCCCAATAAAACAAATTAATTGCTTCATAATGGATCCAAAATTACTCAATCTCTATCTGCCATTTTTGTTATGATGTGTACAATATTATAGTTATTGATTTGAATATTACAACTTTGTCAATATTTCATTTTAAAAAATAACAAAATCATGCACGTTATCCACACTAACATGCTTATTATCGATGTTTCGTGAAACAATTTGGTATTGGGATGATATTAATATTTATACTCATAAATAACTCAATAAAGTCATGAGAAATTTGTAATCGTCAGAAATCGTGTTCAAAATAATTTGGGGGATGGGGAGGTGTAATGGTTAACATGGTTGTTGTTTTGTCATCTTGTTTATATATTAATTTGTATTTTTTCTTAATTAATTTTAGGTAATTTCATTTATTTTGTTTAAATCTAATTCAATTTCGCCATTGTATCGTTTGGTTGTCGGTATCAGTATACGTTTACATGCAAAATTCAATGCGCTCTTGCACACATATCATTATAAACACACACACAAACTCAGACAAAGAAAAACGCAAATGATAAGATTACGTTGTGCGAAATACCCATCATAAAGCAATAAGAGGTTTCAGACGATGCGTTGCTAGGCAACGAAGTAGTTGAAGACAAAGCTTGTAGATGATGCTTGTGAGTCAGCGAACTCTTGAGACCAGATCAAACCAATCGCAAGGTCAGTTGAGTATCAAATACAGTTTATATATCAACTGCCCACGATTGTATACTTTTATTCAATTTGATTTCATTCATGAAACCCAGTCACACCCACAAAGTCACAGCAACCAGCAAACGGATGGAGTCTAGTGACCGTGTTCAAAATTTAGAAGTGTATGCAAATACATCAATCTTTTCTCGGTGAACGATGAAAAAATGTGCCTAAACGCTAACTAAACATAAAACTTACTGGTAAAACGGAAAATATTTATCATGTATAATCATGTTTAACTAGTGTAAGCTGTCCCTGCACAGGGGTCAGCCTTTTTAACAATCCTCGCTTCTTTGCTGGCCTCTTTTTTCATTTTGTTTTGTTATATTACTTTTATTATCTATGACTCTATTATGTTTGAATCTAAGAAAAAATTGAAATAAAATTATTTGATATGATTTGATTTGATTTGAATGTAATGAATTCGTTGCAGATCAATTAAAAAAAAGTAGGTCTGAACGCTTAGTCATGTAGATTCAACATTCTTTGTCGAGCTCTGGTCAACTCTGAACCAGAAGAGAAATGCATTTAATCCAATGGTCTTGTTGAAATCAATTTGAAAGAGGATTCAGTCTCTGTAATGTCTCATGTTGACTATAGAAAAACAAAATTAGTACAATGAAATGAAAAATGCTGCTTGCTTATATTGTCCAAATATCATTATTGCTAGTGATTGAGATTTGCAAAGGGCACACTGGCACTTAATCCTTATTTGAAATTACCCCATCTACGGCAAAAACATTATATTCACAGCGGTCTGTTCTGCGGAGATCTTGCGACAGTCATTTGTGCATAGAATCCAAAAATGACAGTGAAGTTGGTTAGTTCGAATTACAACAAACTACTTATAATCCGAAATACTTACCACCCCCCTTCTTTCACCCATTTCAGTTTGATTTGAAATTTGGGTCTGACTGAAGTTCTTGCATATATTAAGATCCGATTATCGTTTTATCCAAAGTCACGTAATTCAATGATTCTATTTTTCTTTGCAGCAAATACCAGTTTGCCAGAAAAAAATAATCTCATTCTAAGATTGATTTGCTATACCAAAGAGATAATGGCTTATACTTTAATATTTATTTTCGAGACTGATTCATTAAAAAAGAATACACTCATCACTCAAAGTAAGTAGACTAAAATTAAGTTCGGATTTCACATTCAAGCAATATTATGAAATGAATGTTCATGCATACATGAGCTCTGTTTAATAATGATGTTGGAGAGAGCGAAAAAGAAGAGGGGAGAGGACGGGAGAGGTTGATAAGAATAGAATTGGAGAGAGAAGGAAGTTGAGAGAGAGGGAAGGAAGGGAGAGACGAGAGGGATGGGCATTTTAAAGGAGAACTTCACCCAGACATTGATATGCGCTCAGTGTTTAAGGGAAACTACATTGGTCAATTTGTGAAAATTTAAGCAAAATCAGACAATCCATTTAAAAGTTATGAATTTTCAAAGCTTTGATTTACACCCCTCATGGGCTTCTCAAATGGACAACGTACTGGCACAAAATGGCTGCCAACATGGAAAACTCTCCATTCACTTTGTACACAGAATTTCACATTTTCAAGTAGGATATGGATATTTTAATTCTGCATGCATTTCGGAATGAATTTTGTTCATTTATTGTCTACTTTTCTAGAAAAAGAAGAAAATATGAAATTCTGTAGACAAAATTAATGGAGAGTTCTCCATGTTGGCAGCCATTTTGTGCCTGTACGTTGCCAATTTAAAGAGCCCATGGGGGTTTAAATAAAAACTTTAAAATTTCATAACTTTTGAATGGATTGTTGGATTTTGCTCAAATTTACACAGTTCGATAATTGTATATTCCTTCATCCACTGAGAATGCATCAATGTCTGGGTGAAGAATGAATTTAAAAAGTGGATTATGTTAGAGAGAGTTAGAAAAAATATTTCTTCGCTTTTTAAGTAAAAGAAATTTGTGTTCTAATGAAAAAACATTTGTAAAAGTAAAATTGCACTTTAAGATAATTTTTCTCCAAGATTAACTGCTCCCAGAGCATGCAGAGTAATGAGATTTTTTTTTATACCATTACGATGAGGTATATTTTGTGTATAGGTTTTGTAATCTTCATAATACATGTTTCCTTTTCAATTTCTTATGGAGTTTTGATTTTATTTTGTATGCCAATTTTGTAAGTTCATGTGCTTTATCTAAACCCAAACACAGCAATATTAATTTGAATTGAATGAAAATAAATTACAAATTTAAGAAATAATGTACGGAATCTTAAAAAATGGGAGGAAGTAGGCCGCTAATGTAGGTCTCCGGCGTTCCTTTACTCCCATTTTATCTCGTTTATATAAGTATCGTACTCTATATTGTTGGGCGTAGAAAAAGAATTAAATAATAAAAACTAACACTTTAAGATCATTGGAATGGTATCATGTAGAAAGTGCAACTTTTTATTTAAACTTATAATACAGATTTTTTTTTTAAATTTCCACTTTGATTTTTAATCGTAATTTTCATAAGACAAGACAGATTTAAACATATCTTGTTAAAAAAAAGTTTTTTTTTTCCTTTCAGGTGTGATTGATTGTTTCAAATGTGAAGACAAAACTCTTTAGGAATATTAAAGACTCTCGCCGCGCAACGAAAAAAAAATGAAATTCATGTGTTATGCGACTTGATATTTGAAAAAATAACAATACAATCATATTATATCGTAGAAGGAGAAAATATTCGCGGTTTGAAATTTCCGTATTTGATTTGTGAATTGAAGCTCATTGGAGCGACAGGATTGAGTAGTCTAAAGAGACTTGGTTTTGACTATTATTGAATTGATTTCTGCTAGTATTGTTCCGGCGAGTCTTTCTCCCGCTCTAGCGGTAGCTATGCATCCGTGTCAGCGAACCTATACGGTGGAGGATAATATTGGCTCGCTGTCGATTCCCCGAGTAAAAAAAGTACTTTTTCATCGCGTTTCAAACATACTCTCGCGCATAAAACATGTAAAAAGGGTATCGACAGCGGGAGAGAGGGCACACATCTTCGTGCAAGTACGTTTTCGCCACAATAAACCCATTGTATACAATCTTACTCGATTAAAATCACAAATCTAAGTAAAGTGCTGGGTATGAAAGTCAAGGTCGATTTGCCTTTCATACCTGTCGTCTTCAATATAAATAAAATCCATGAAAATATTGAAAATGCAAAATAAGGAAGTCAATTAAATACTCACGAAGGTTATAAAGATCATTGGCATCTAAATGAAGACATCCGGATTCAAAGATTTTTCCGACTGATTGAATATATTTTTATTGTTTGATTATTTCTATGTGATATAAGGTCGTACAGTGTACTAATATTCCGAAATGAGCACGGATTAAAACGCAGCATACACCACATACTCTGAAACAGATACTAATTGCGACTGAGATCCGAAGATTTTGGGGTCCTCTTTATATTTTACACCAACTACAAACTTCTTTTGTGTATTTTTTGTTTCCTGTTCAAACCAACTTTCCAATCGGATCATGTACCAGTATGTTTCCTCTTACGTATGAAAGAACAAATAGGATACGTCAAGTCCTATATCCCATTTATCTTTCAGTTTCTACAAGTAGAGGCCTGCTGCTGATGATGAAAATAGATTTTTGGAAATAATAATTGAATGTGTGAAAGTTGTCTTTGTTTTAACATGATCACTAAATGACAGAGACAGATATTAAAGCTGGAGAGCTATAGTAGCGTGGTGTATTGCAAAAACGCTGGTGTTAAATATAACACTAGCCGAAATCAATATGTAGGTTCACACTAGAAAAGTGCTAAAATAACACCTGTTTGGATTCAAATCAATATATCTAAATACCGACTGGTGTTTTTCAGAGCTTAAGCAACACCAGTAGGTGACTAGATACATTAAACTGATTCAAAATGGGTGTTATTCTAACACCTTCTGGTGTTGACCTATATTGATTCCGGCTGGTGTTGAATTTCACGCCAGGGTTTTTATAGCGTGCCGTATGGTTTATGAAGTTCATATCTTGAGATTGATTTCCTTTTCTTGTTATCATGTTAAAATATGGATGAATCATGGTAAAATACGGTACTAACGAGTAATTAACGTAATTCTTAAGGCCATGTCTCAATTTTAATTTGTTCATTTCATAAAAGATATGCCTAATATGAAACCGTCGTTGACAATTTTAAATAATAATAATAATAATAATGAAACACTTTTATATAGCGCATAACACAATCATGCGAAAGTCCCTAAGCGCTTGAAACATGGAAAGAGAGAAAGAAGTCAGAAGAACTAGGATTATCAGTAGATTAGTTGTTTTTGAAGAGATAAGTTTTCAAGTTTCTTCTGAATTTTTCATAAAATTATGGTGTAATATTTGTGAGATAACTTGGGAGGCTATTCCGGATGTTTAAGCCACATCTGTACACTGCAAAAACGCTGGTGTTAAATTTAACACCATAGGTCCACACCAGAAAAGTGTTAAAATAATATCATATATGATTATTTTAACACTTTTCTGGTGTGGACCTATGGTGTTAAATTTAACACCAGCGTTTTTGCAGTGTAGCTTTTGATTCAAATTGTATGTTATTTGGGGAGGGGAGCATATTATTGAAAGCTGACATTTCACAGGTTGGGTTTGCTTCCTTGTTAATTGAAAAATTTTACATTCGAAGTAAGCAGTGATCATCTTAGGGTTTTACTAAACAGACATCAAGCACACAAAGAATGTAACACTCTTACAAGGAAGTTCCTCTTGTACTCCCCAGAACTGGTTCGTAAAATTAGACCCAAATTTGATTAATTCTATATACCCTAAAAAGTAGACCATGGGAACAAGTCACGGAAACTCATTTTGCAACGTAAAACCAACAATTTCAATGAATTAACACATCAGCCATTCGCCAAGATGTCAATAGAACAATATTTTTTTAATGATGAATCTTGAAGTAATTATCGTTCTTCAATAAATGCTTCTTTATAAATACAATTTCTTTGGCATGACGTAACGATATCACGAAATGACTGATATACCTCACTGAATATCACTGAATATCATGTTTTAATTCAGGTGTTAATCTTCATGGGTAATCCTGCATGGCAAGAGTAAAATCAAATAAACATTTAATTATTGTAAGCAAACAAAATGATTGAAATGAATGAAACAAAAACCAGATACTGATTTTTTTTTTTGTCTCTTAATTTCTTCCAAGGCGCATTGTAAGCACGAATAGAATTAAAAACAATAGACAGAGGCTTAGTTAGTTTGACAGTTTGATTTAATTTAAAGTCTTTTTTAATACATATATTTGTTTTTCGGCAGTAACAGATTTAATTTACTTTTTAAATCGTATTAAATTGTATCTGTATTTCAAATGTCAATTATGTGATTTCTTACATCTGAAAAAGACTCACCACGCAAGTTAAAGAATGAACTTTGCATTTTTGAGGATGCAACATAATGCAACAATAGGAACGCTTTTATGATGCAGTATTAACACGATATAATCTATTTCCCTAAAATTAAGTCGAACGCAAATTCCATGCTCCTTTGTAATGCTTTTCAAATTGGAACCAGCTTGGGATTGTTGTGTCCGCGCAGCTCAATACACTTTTGTCCCATGGCCAAGTATTTTACGGAAATAGTTTATACCATGTTTATTGCACTCTTTCCTCAAAGGTGTAATATTTTGAAAGATATATCAAATAAGCGGCAGCTTTGGGATTCGAGCTCATGCCATAGAGAAACGAATTTTAGAGCACCTAAACATTTGACTACAGTATAAAGAGCTTCATCATATTTTTTTGCAATCTCTTTTTGCAATTGATAGTTAATCTAGACAACCTTTACAAGAATCGCTTAAAACTTTACAAATTGAAAAACTACATCACAATGATAACAATTGAGGAGTTATTATTTAATAGGACATTCAAATTTTTTTCATGTAATTTGTGTGTGAAAATGCGTCATTTGTCTCTCGTCATTTTTGTTCAAGCTACGTTGTGATGATATGAATTTATGTAATCATAAGGTATATATTATTTTGTGGAAGAATCGATCCCCATGCATTTACTTGTGATTTAACAGACTGCAGCGACTGGTATGGAACGGGGTTGTAGTACTCAAATTTAGCACGATGAAATACATTCAACTCCTATCCATTTTCTCTCGAACATATACTCTGCAAACAATGCGGTGAAAAAAACACATTAATATTGTTGAATTTAAGACTGATACCGTGTAAATCTGTGTGTCTTACCGTTGGTTCTAAATCAAAACTGTTTTCTGCTTAATGAAAAAAACTCTCATTTGGACTCTTTCTTTCAATGCCAAACGTTCTGATTCAATCAAAATGCCCCTTTGCGTGAGATGCTTACGTATTGCACCATCAGTCGTGCATATATCTCCACCCTAAGGGGGCATATATTCACCCTATGGTCAGATGGTGCATATATCCACCCGAAAGGGTGCTTCTATTAAACCGGCAGCTCAACCCTTATAAGGATGCAAAATTGCACCCTAATTTCTTAATGTATATCATGTATTTTTCAATCAATTTGGTATCTATTTTTTTTTACATTTTGTTTTGAGTTTTATACTTGTTTGAATTTGTTTGGTTTGGTTATATTCCCTTTTTTATTTTGTCTGTTCGAACAATCATTGATAATGGGTGATTGTGTGAGATGGACTTAAAAGGTTATTGTTTTAAAGATCAACCAAAAAACAGTCTTGATCATTTCACATCTTCGATTGTTCTATTTTTCTAGTTGTTTTCGTCTTCGATTGAACGTGACACCTATTTTATTTTTCTTACCTACAACACAATATCTCCAATGGTTCATACTCCATGTACTCGCATTGTAGATACGAAATAGCATCATCATGATCAGAGGCGAAGAAAAATATTGCAGAATCATCGTATCCAAAGATTTTTCAAGTACACTGCAGATTAACCTTAGTATCACTGCGAGCTACACTGTTAAGAATAACGAGATGATGCTCTTTCTAGTCAATTCTATAAGTTTTGATTGAATTGCAGTCATTTCTGATTAGAATAAAGCAAAGGTATATGACTGATTGATTGGTGGCACCCAGCTGACTAGTCATCTAATCATGTTTGACCAGTTTGGTTTTTTTGTTCAGAGTGTATATAAGTATATATACATGTATTATAAAAAGGGGGAATGGGATAATACCATTTCTCTTTTTAACGGGATTTTATATCATTAGAAATTGTATCACGTAAAATTCGAGTGAAGGCCTGCAAAATCAAATAACAATCTGCAATGATAATAATTTCAATAAAGAAAATGCTTATTGCTTGGGAGTGCATATAATGCTCTTTCAACGATGCCAAGTGTATACTGATGATTATAGCTTATCCTTACTGAGTGCAGCATAATATCAATGCACATTCAAATTTTGAGTACAACAATTTTGATATAAAAATCGTGATGTGAGCCCAACAATTGGAACCATATCAATGCACAATTACAGAATTCAACTGTGTTATTCTAAACGAGGCAATGATATCTGAAATATATTTCAAACAAAATTCTTGAATATATACCTTAGAATGTGAGAATGTGGGAGGGAAAGCAAAATAAAAATATTTGTTATATGATAGCTTGGTAGGCCTAGTACTTTCCATTATTTTCCTAAGGGCTTTTATTGGTAAGTATGATGGGCAAAAGAATTTGAACCAAAATGAAAAGCACGTTTCGTTACTATGAGACGGTTTCAGAAAGTAGAAATTTACGTGAATTATTTACCAACTGTACTTATACCCAAAGTCATAACACAGTTCGACTATAATTCCTGAAGTATTAGCTCCCAGATATATTCAACGTTTTTCAAAACAAGTTCTGATTCTTATGAAATTATACACAGCCTTATAACCTTTAAACATAGGCCTTATATGAATTAAAATTCATTTTATAAGCTTTAAAACCGACATGGCTTGTATTTTTGTAAAATAAAAACAATTGTTGTCCACTTCCTTTATCTAGATTTTATTGTATTTCTAAATGTTTTTAGTCAAAGATGCTAATCTATATCAATCCGAATTTTACTCAGGGTACATTAAAATGCTGGCAATATACATCGAAGGTGTATTATAACAATCGTTCACTGATGAGCGAGGTCCGTTGCAATGTCAGAGAATTGTATCATATTATACTTGCGACCCCTGTTATTATTGAATAGGTGAATTATTACGTCCAATTACACATTCAAATGAAACGATGATAATTGAACTTTTCTGGCGCACAAACAATTACATTAAAGAAATGGAATGAGGAATACATCAAAAGAGTTGCATCTCAATTGTTAAAACAATGTAAATGATGATAATATAAAGTGATACATTGTCAAAAGTGCAAACTTATGATAGCTTTTCATTTAGTAAAAACAAATATGTTCTTCAGAGAAGAAAGAGTAAGTGGTTTAATTGAAAATACTTTTTAATTAGATTAAATTGCATTTGAACAAAAACAAATAATTGATTCCACAAAACAAATGCATTTAAATTAATTAAACAATCATCATATATGTTATAGGCTTAGCGTGATATTGATAATCCCTCTTGAACACCATAACTGGAAAGCTCATCGGTTAAGGAAATATCACATTAATGTTTTTATGCTCGTGCTCCATATCATACCCATTTTTAAAATGTATAAATAAAGAGGAAACAGAAACTTAAATGTCCACCAGTTGAGAATTTTCCTTTAGCATGTTTACATTTCAAATGATTACATTACAAAGTTGTTCATTAAGCCACTAATTACTTACCTTTCAAACTTGCTTTGCAGCTTTACAGTACACGCGAACTTGATTTTAACCGTTTTCCTCAAAGGATGTCGGTGATCTCAGACTTTGCCTTCGACGAGCACTGACGAGTAGGTCAATGACAGCGACGATGAATTGTAAGAACAAGACACGAGGTGGTATTCGGCTCTGATGAAAGTGTGATGTTGTTTGTTTCGTTTGAGAGGTGGATGATGATGATGATGAGTGCTGGTGGTAAATCTGCAGTGAGAAAAGAGACCGTGTGTTGCTCCGAGTGGTAGGTGGTTGAATATGAAACTGATTTCTCTCGCTCCACTCTCGCTTGCCCGCTGCTATGATGGAAGTGTAGACATAGCAGCGTTACGACACAGCGGTGGGCGTGTTCAGGTTTTTGTAGCGCTTCTTTAGAAGAAATTAAGAATACATTAAGGTCTGGATATAATTTGATTCTACTGCGCATGTATTGTGGTAAGAGGAGGAAATAAACGGTTTCTTGTCTTGAAAACAAAACAGAGAGTGACAGATGTAATAAATAAGGATATTGATATGCCACATAGCAAAGGAAATGCATTTATCAAATAGTGATAAAAGCATTAGAGAGAGAATCTAAACAATTAAAATGTAAATTAAAGATATAAAAAAAATGAATAGTATACTAAAATGTATTAACGTTTCCGTAGGAGCTCTTATTTCGCCATTGCTTTGATTTGCTATTATTAACTATGCGAATTTGATTCAACACATTTTTCGTTCGACAAATCGAAATAACATATGTTATTATAAATGCATGAAAAAAATATAATTCTGAATTTCAAATTCGATGACTGAAAAAAAAAAAAAAAAAAAAATTCTGATAGCTTTTTGCTCTTTTGCAAGAAGTATACCCAGTGTTTTACATTTTTGCGCGATTTTCTTTAGATGAAATTATGGGACAAAGGGTGTTAATATTCAGCATTAGATTCAAATGGAGAAAGGACCCATCTTTCATTCTAAAATTATAGGTAATCCAACCAAACCAATATGCCTCCATGATTTTGCCTCACACTCCTGATCTGGTCAAACTTGAGAGAACTTGGGGAAGGATAAGACCAAGGATCCTTGTTTACACTTCTTTTAATTACTTCTTCTTTCTCCCTATTTCAGTTTCATCTCTCCATCTCATATTGTCCTTATGCACGAACTTGAGGACGTTTGGGACTCGAGCTTCCGGGGTCTGTGTTAGAGGCGCAAAATTTTAGTTGAAAAGGGCGCAAATATTGCTGAATGGGAAGCCAAATTTGAGCCGATGAACATTTATTTTGCTTTTCAGCTGCTCGGGCGCAGACAGCGGGAAACATTAATGAAATCTTTTCAAATTCTGGGTGCACTCAAGGTCCTGGAGGGAAAGTAGGAGTTCCAAATGTATGATAAAGCCAACATGGGTGACTTCAAGTACGGTGTTCGGTGTTGGTGTTGGTGTTGAGAGAGAAAAACGAGTCCGTAAACCGAGCTCCAACACCATTGTCAGTTTACAGAAGTGATACAGAAACGACCGGACATACGTCAGAATCTTGCGAGGTCTATACCCCACAACACCGACAGACTTCAAGTTTGGTGTTGAGGCTTGTGTTCGTTTTGCTGCAACACCAACACCAGCGTTCAACACCGTACTTGAAGTCACCCCATGTCTTTCTTTACCCATTGCATCGCACTAGAGAAAAGTAAAAGTCTTGCTTTTTTAAATGTTCATTTCACTTTTAAATGTAGATTTGACCGATCACACTCTTTTTCGAATTTCTGGCATTTATTTGTTTTTCGTTTTGCAATCTTAAAATGAAACCCGTTTTGTATGCCTTCATTTCCCTTAATTCCTTTCCTTACTCCCATATTTATGCTCGGCTGCAGTAAAAACTCACTCCCCTCTCTATTTCGTATACTTCTCGATAAATCAACTGAATCGGATTAGTAAAATTGAAATTCATATTTCCCTCACTACAAATCTTCTACGCATAAAATCTAATGGTGGCAACGATGGAAATAAGATAAGGTAGCCCAAACTGTAGGCGCATTTGCTGGAGTGTTCTTTGCAAGCTGAGCCCCATGGATCCCTGATCGTAAGACGCTCACATCCATCTACAAACCCATAAATGTCAGATTTTACTTATCTTTGGAAAAAGCGGTTATGATGAGTGCTAATCCAGTGCGAGGTGTCTTCAAGATAAAAGATAATGTATATAACGAGTTTGATGGGATAAATCTTGCAATCCCACACCTCCGGCTAAAACAGGTATGATAAAGGAGAAAGTATGAGGAGGAGAAACTTAAGTAAGGTAATAACCCGAACAAACAAAACCATCACTTCCCCTTTTTATTGCGAACCATAATGATTATCATTATTATTATTATCATTATCACTATGATTATTATTGTTATTATTATTATTATTATCATTATGATTATTATCAGTATTGTTATTATTATTATTATTATTATTATTATTATTATTATTATTGTTATTATTATTTTCAATATTATTATCATTATTATTATTATTATCGTTATTTTCATTTTTATCATTTTTTTTAAATTCAGAATAAGGAATATAAAATTAGATAGAGCTGGATGATGAAGCACAAAAGGCGTCAATAGCGCGTAAGAAGGTAAAAAAAAAGGTTATTTCTTGGAATTGATTATTATGATGGTGAGTGCACGAGTAGGAATTTGCAGGTGTAAAAAAAGAAAATTGTGCGATGGAGATCAATGAATAGAGATGGATAGGGAGATAGAGAGACAAAGAGAGAGAGAGAGAGAGTGAGATAATAGAGGGGAGAGAGATGAGGAAAGAGAGGGAGAGACAGAGAGACAGAGAGAGCGATGGAGATTGAGTTATGAGAGGAGGAGAGAGAGAGGGGGAGGGAGAAAGAGAGGGAGAAAGAGAGAGAAAAGCGATAGAGAGAGAGAGAGAGGTGGAGAGAGGAAGAGAGAAGTGGAGAGAGGAAGAGAGAAGTGGAGAGAGAGAGAGAGAGAGAGAGAGAGAGAGAGGAGAGAAAAGGAGAGAGAGGGATTGTGATTTGAATATTAGCGATGATCGGTACAACAAAGGGGACGTGGTCAGATTCAATTTTCTAAGGAAAATGCAAATCTATAAAATCCCTTGTCAGTTTTCACATCGTTTTGAAGGAGGGGAAAAAAGGGGGAAAAGCACTAAGTTTTATCCTTCTTGATCAAGAAGTGGCGTGAGCTAACTTCATAAATCGATTGATACAAGCTCGCATCGTTTGGGAATGAAAAATATAGACAGATTCAGAGTGATCTTACAAAAAGGAGGTGGTTTGAATAGCACGACAGAAAGCTTGGATTTTCACATTTCTGTCATCATCTTTTGAATAAATGATCTGATGATATATGTCCGAATTTTGCATGGGATATGATTTTTTTTTTAAAAGTCCTCTTCAATTTTCTACGCCAGGAAGATTAACAGCACATCCAAATCATAGTAAAAAAAAGAAGAAAAAAAGAGTGATATCCGTATAGCCCGGAGCAAATTGCATTTATCTGCTATTACTGCACGCAGTGGCGAAAATATGTCTACATCTAATGTAGATAGCGGTACAATTGGTGTTGATGGTAGTTTCGTGGTAGTTTGTGGTGGTGGTGATGGTGGGATGATGGTCATGTGATGTGTCGGTAGTGATGGTGGTGGATGTGGTAGTGGTTGTGGTGATAGTAGAAATGGTGTTTTTGGTTTTGGTACTGATAGTAGGTATGATGGTTGTGAAGTTCATAGTCGCAGTGGAGGAATGAAGATGGTGTCTACGGAAGTAATGATCTTTGATGTGCTGGTGGAAAGGTAGTACTGGCGCTTGTGGTAGAGGAGTGTTGATAATAATGATGATGATGGTGCTGATGGTGTTAGTGGAGAAGGAGGGTGGTAGGATAGAAGTGGGTGGTGGTGGTTAAGGTGTTTGTTGTGATGTTGATGGCAGTAATGACTATAATTGTGATGGTGGTGGTGCTGGTAGAGGTATGGTGATGAGTATGATGATGATGATAATGATGATGATGATGATGATGATGATGATGATGGTGATGATGATGATGATGTTGATGATGATGATGATGATGATGATGATGATGATGATGATGATGATGATGTTGATGATGTTGATGATGATGATGATGATGGTGATGATGTTGATGATGATGATGATGATGATGATGATGATGATGATGATCGTCATCACTGAATCGGTGGTGGTGGTGGTGGTGGTGGTGGTTAGGTGGTCAGTTGGTGATGGTCATGATGGTAGTGGTGTTATTTTCTAATGGAATAAGTCATATGATGAAGGTGATGATGGCAAGTTGATGTCTTCGTTGAGTTGTGATGTCTTCGCGTCAGAAGAGTTTTAGCTTGGAGAAGACTCAAGAGGAACAAAGGAGAAGTTAATCAATTCACTACCATGAGTAACAAAAGAAAATTAAAATAAAGTTGCACAAATTGCACAAAACCATCGCATATAGGGGAAATATATAACAAAACTGGCAACGTTACAAAATTGCACGACTTCGGTGTCAACGAGAAATTTGGAGAAGATGCAAAATTTGTATTTTTCGGGAGTCTCAAACGGATACTGTCTTTTAGAATGGAGTCTTTGCTTGATACCTTTTAAAGTCATTAGTGAAGCCTGTGTGGTTATAATGTCGAATGGATAAGGTATTTTGTGTTTGATCAAACGATCATAAATATACCCTCTTCAAACAGAAGATGTTGCGATTTTAAACAACTTTTCCATGGATTTAAACTAAGATTGTCATATTCATCATTAATGTGCAGACTAAAATATTTTCCATTTGTATCCATAAAATACATGAAGTATAGAAATGAAAGCTCTCACTCGAATGCACGGCGGAAATAGGTTCGATTGAAGTTTCTTCAACCAAGATAAATCGCACAAATTTGTTTCCTGGGTTTTCTACCAGAATAATCTCCATTTTTAGGGCTGTAATATCTATTATTGAGTACGTCATCTATATGCTAATTCACCAGCTTAAGAAACATATTCCAGTGCTCTCTCGTAAAGTCTTCGGAGTGGTGCATGGATATCCACTGAATATAAATGACTTTAAAATGCCAAGCTACAGACTTGGTATTTTCTTATCATTTCGTTCTACCTTTTTTACTTTACGCATTAATGGGGAGAGACTTGTGTACCATACTGAGTAAGAAGAAGAGAAGCGTATGATCATGATACACAGTATTATTACAATTATGGTGTTATCCAAAGCATGCATCATTTTGAACTTTAAGAATGTGCTTATGACCTACTTGACTAGATATAATAGAATCCATCCAATCATATTTGATAAATTGGTATATTATTCTCTAGTAATTTCAATTCGAATTCTCCCCAGGGGTCTGTCATATGATAAATACCATAATCTCTCATTTTCAAGCTTACTGAGATGATTATTTTTCTGTAATGTGTTACGTAATTCATTCTTGTCAAGTAGCATTGTTTGCTTCCCTCTTCCTTGTCAATGGAATTTGAAATCAGAGAGAAAGAAAAAGCCAAGGTTTTACCTCCGGCAATAAACTGTTTTGATAATATTCCCAGGCTCGTCTCCCTTTGTTTGCTTTATAGTAGGAATGGATAATAATTGAGTATAGTCTTATTAAAAATATAATCTAAATCACATTCTAATTCCCTACAAGTCCCTGATCTCATTCTCCATTTACTCTCAGCCAATATTTAGCCGGTTTTCCTATACTTTGATATGACACGCATAATGTTTTCCCGTCAAATCTCACTGTCCTGACTTATTGTCTTTAAAAAACTGCTAATGTTTATCCGGTATTTCCCATCTTAATCATGAATATGGTAAAAGACAGTATAATTTGTGTTTCTTGTGTACATTCCAAACAAATATTCAAATCCTAAACGTTCAAACCATCTTAATGGAGAATAATTTTCTTTGAATAGATGATTTTCATCTAGCAAGGCATACTGATTTCCAAGAGAGAATACACTAATTGTTCTACAGACTACGAGAGTTGGCAGGACAGCCAAATAATCTACAATAAGACAAGGTATATATAAATTCAAAGAGCATCATGGTCTCAGATAGCAATATAGTATATAATATAAGATTCATAAAATACATCTTCCCTTAACGACATATTGTTTTGTGTTCTCCCAAGACGCCAGCGAACAAAACTGATGATCATTGCGACATTTTTTGGGTACCGTATAGATCGCGACTAGACTGAGATATATATCAGGTCTAATCAGGTCATAGACCTACCACTCGGAGTGGTAGGTATATGATCAGGTATATTGTCCGAGGCAATGATACTTATACATCAGTATTGCATCCGATATATTATCGAATTAGGCACGAATAAATACTTTAAAGATATTATCACATATTATGATTCTTAAATCAAGCCGCTTGACCAATATTATTGCATTCAGATTGATGAAAAACAACAAAGAATGCAAAAAAGAAAGATTTTATAAAGGCAACATAAAAATATCCATGAAAATTGAATAAAGCGTTCACTGTCGCTATATTACTGCACAGTGTGCCTCAGTAGGTGATATATTTAATTGTACCATTTAAAGCGCTAAACGTTGATTTTGAAGCCTGATATTTCTACAGTTTAGTTTATATACACTATCAACCATTTGGGTAGCATTAAGAATCTGGCATTTGAGATTTCTTTTCCAATGAAATCACAATGTTGAACAATGTCTTAAAACATACCTGAACCAATCACAGAAATTTGATTACGTCGTGAATATTATCAACCAGAGTATTCATATCAGACTTTGTGCTTTGTTCTAATTTAAAAAAAAAAAATGAATTCGATATCATTGTGCTCATAATCATGATGACTGCCGAAGCATCAATAATCACCATATGATCGAGATGATGATGGTATTTAGTTCTAGGTTTTTCACTTTTCACATATGACAGATAAAACTCCAACATCTCTAAAGAGTTCCAAACTCAATCGGACACAATTTTTACCCTTCGGAAATGGAGGCAACTTTTTAAAATTGTTTGTTGTTGCAATCTTATATCATGTTATAGGACTCTATTTGAAATGAAATATCCCACAAGTACGCCAAGATTAAGAATGAATAACAACAAAAGATCATAGAAAATATACCTTTGAGGAGGAGAAAAAAATCTTTCATCAAAAGATAACATTGAGAATGTGGGACAGAAAAGATTGCAGTAATCTTAAAAACCTCAGATTTGAAAGACATAAATATTAAAAACCAATTGTCTGGCTTATAATGTGATGCGTTGCTAAGCAACCAAGAGGCCTCGTTGGATTTGCTAATGAGTAGAATTTCTTGACAAAGACACGAAGAAAAGGCAAATTGGGCGAACAAGCCTCTAATTAGTACCTCCCAAAGGTATATTGAAGGCAATTTTGCTGCAGTGATAGGAATGAAGCTCACATTTGAATGATGCACAATGATTTGATATAAAAGAAACGCGTGTGGTGTTAACAAGTGTTGTTCTAATCTTTGGCAACAATCTTACAAAAACCCCGATAATATTTGTTCTGGCTCCTTGAAACTGTTGATTATGGCAATACAGATCCCTGAATTTGTTATTATTAGGCTTCAATATGATATTGCTAATTGTTGATTTCATTACTATCGTCGCTATCATCATTATCATCATCATCATCATCATCATCATTAGTACATCATTTTTATATTATCATCATTGTCATCATCATTATTATATTATCATCATTATCATCATCATCATCATAATCATCATCATCATTACTACCAACACCACCATCATCACCACCATCGTCACTGTTACCATTGTGTAAGAGAAAATACTTTGAAAAAAAAATGTATTTTCCTGATTTGAAATGTTGGGATAATGTAAACAGCAATCATTGTAAACAGACCTTTCCAAATGTTCATATGATTGTTTTATTATAGAACAAACTCAATTTGAATGAATTGAGTGTGTGCTATGTGTGTTCCATTTACCCATCTAAAATAAGTAGTAAATAAAATCACACCTTATAACTTTTCCAAATTACCACAAAAGAATCACTGAATTATAGTGTAAAGAGTGTCTTTCTGTTTTAGTTTGTGTTTGTTTGTTTTTGCTTTTGCAATAATTGTAATTACATGTATATTCTATCGATCTTCGGACAGCAACATTTCGTTTAGGTGAAGGATCACGGTCGTTATCATAGTAACGCTGTATAAATAAGATTGACTTTTGTTTCTCTGTGTACAGTTTAATATCAAATAAGTTTTTATGAAATTTGGATTCTATTGTGCATTTGTCAAATTACTGAATAAAACAGGATTCGAGTATGATGAAAGTACATGTACAAGTCTGATCGCTGTCTAGACTTATTGAAGGTCAGACGAATAAACTACATTGTCTAATCATTTAACCAGTTTAACCGGTCATGTGTGGCTCAGTGGTAGAACGTCTGCCCCTGCCCCCATGAACGGAAGGTCTTGGGTTCGATCCCGGCCGAGTCATACCAAAGACTTATAAAAATGAGACCATCTGCCTTCTTGCCAGGCGCTCGGCATTTATGAAAGGAGAAGGGTAATAATAACTTAATGTTATGCAAGGCCAGCTGGAAGAGCAGCTAGTTTAAAGCTGAATGTGGCTACCCTGGATAAATAAGACATTCTTATTATTGAATTATTATTATTATTACCGAGAGCGTAGATTTATCAATGATAAGGAAGTAACAAAGTGAGGATTTCGTAACTATATTCATGTTTGTGTCTGGTAATGTGCCGCTTTTCTCTTTTTGAAAGATACCTTTTTTTAAAGGAATACTATCATTCTTGTTCTAAGAAATGTATGAGGTCTTCAACCTCTACACCATCCTTCTATCCTACCTATATAAGTATCTAGAAGAAGCATACAAGCAAACGCACAGACACACACACATAATATGCCATCTTTTTCATGCGCACACGCACATGTTCTATCACTCATACTCCTTTTTCTATCAAATCACACCCTGCTACTTCTTCAGCTAACATCCTTTCTCCAGTATTCTTTGAACTTTATTTAATTATTTCCTTTCAACCTTTCTCTTTATTTCCTGTTGTCTTTCCTTTTTAATGCCTCTACTCTTTCACATTCTCTACCCAGAAAGGCACAAACAATGAAAATAAATCTTCAATATATGGCCAGTTTTAATTCATTGTTGTATGATACAATATTACATATACGCATTTATAGATTTATATACAATGATTTATATACAATGTACATGTACAACTTAACATGAAGAATAAAGTTTTATCCCATGATCTAAACTTATATGTGGACATACAATACGATTATACTAACTGAGTGTTCCTAAGAGTACCACAGCCCAGGTTATTGTTTTTGGTTGTTCAAAGAGGAGTCAATAATGATTTGTGAAGGCGCCCACCCATCCATCGAGCAAGTTAAATGATAACTAAGGATAATACATGAGACCTCTTAACCCACATAAATAAATTGGAAAAAAAATGAATAATTTGGCTGAAAATGAGGAAAGAAAGTTTTCCTCAGGACTGTGTACTTGTATTATCAAGAAAATATTAATTACAAGATCCATCAGAATAGTAAAAAAAAACTCATATATTTCTTCCTCAAAATTCCTAAATTCCAAACAAAGGTCTAATAATGATGTACGTATTTCTATGTACTAAGTAATTAACTTGATACATGTACAATGATTCTATGCAAGAAAGTGCGAGAAGTTAAATCTTGCTATATTTTTTTAGTTTGGCCTTTACATGTAATGTACATGAAATCAGAATGAGAACAAAATTATTAGATCTCATATAGATTTGACCATAATTTATCAAAATGATGTGTAATTTCGAAGTCTGTAAAGCTAAATAGATCTGCAATCTTTACATTTTAGAAGTTTTAAATTATTGTTTAGGAAACCAAACATTATACACAAGTTGTTTATTTACACTGTACATTTCTCTTCAATATTGCACAACTTAAACCTAGTAGGATTGGACATATGGTCATCATTTTGGGAACAAATGAAATTAATCTGGTGAAATTCAATGTGTACACAATGCTCAGAGATGCCGTAGGCAATAATGTCGTTTATGATTACGATTTCAATTCTACCCCAACATCACATTGTCAGTGATGTCTTCTTAAAAGTTACATTTTTCTGGTTAAGGGTCTCACAAACTGGTATTAGGGTACACATATATTGCATGAAACAGTCATACAACGATCAAAGTGAAATGTGTTTCACGATTACCATTGGTTACTTGTCACTATGTTAGGATTTCTTCGGTTGACATAAAGGGTTCTGAGTTTGTAAGTATGCGATTTTGTAAAAATCATGACAATTTACATATTCAGAGATACCAACCATTCCAGAATATGGAAGAGAATAGAAATCAAAATATTAATAAACAAACAGCCGAGTCACATATTTCCTCATGAAAGAAAATATGGAATAAAAAACCACACGCTAAACCATTCAATTGATAATTGGGCAATAAATTTACATAACAATACGTCTTATCAATATTTCAGAACAGTTGGCATCTC
>BQKZ01001563.1:18543-35370 GCA_036244855.1 Temnopleurus reevesii
CCTTCCCTTCCCCCCCCCCCCCCCCCCCCCTCTCCATTTCATCCCATCCCCCCCTCTCTCTCTCTCTCTCTCCAAGTGATTAGAGCGCAGAACGTTCCGAGTTCTGTCAAATGGATTGGAGAGGAAAACATAACAAATATTCAGTCAGTCACTGGACTTGTAAATATTGGTTTCCAACCACAATTTTTGTTGAAGTTTTGGTGGAATTAATTGAATTATCAGAAATTTTCGAACAAAGAAAAAAACAAATACATTAATAACTGTTACCGCTTTTTCTTCAGACACTTTACGATGGCTCGTTCAAAACTTATCCCTCATTAAAACGTTCAGTTTATCAATAAAGATAAGTGGTTTCTTTTTATCCAAATCCCTTTTGTGTTTTTTTAATCGAAAATCGCTGAGGATGCATCTTTGTTATCTGAAACAAACTCGTCTCTTTCCTTTCCATTACAACATCGAGCTGTCTTTGCTCCTAATAGTGTGGTCACACCGGCCGAACGGAGCTGTAGCGGTCCTTTAGCGGTAGGGAATTAGTCTGCAATGGAGAGACCCTAGTGTTTTGATGTGTGCTTGTGCAGAGCGTGATACAGGGTATGATTATTGTGTGACTACATCACACACAGCATTGTTCCTTCCTACAACCTAGGGTAAGGCAAAAAACAATGCGATGTGTCACGTAGGGACAGTTTGCATACTCTGTATCATGCTCACACAGAATGCTTAGGGTCTGTACTTGCATACTACGCTAAAGGACCGCTACAGCTTCGCTCGGCCGGTGTGACCACACCTTAAGATAGATTCTTTTGCTCCTCCAGAAGCTACTGCTTACTTCTTTAAAGTTAGTTCCAATATTCTTTTTCCTTCTTAAACACAATTAAAAAAAATGTTGGTGACAAACACGGCCTGATATCCTGCAAAGAATCCTACAAAGTATAGGGATGAATACGGAATACGTTGGTGTGTGTAGAATCTTCCGTCCACTAAGTTACAGTCAGTATTTTGAGGGCCACCATTTCTGACAAACCGTCTGCAGTAGCTATGGGACTCTGCAAAAACAAAAATCTGGCCCTTTAACTTTTCGACGTTTTAGACGTCGATTTTTAATTCTCTCCTAAAAGTTGATTACCAAATAATTGCAAGAACATTTAAGGAAGTTGATGCGAATTAAATGGTGAGCAATGTGTGTGTCAACGAATTTCATGAATAAATTATTTAACGTCACAGCAGAGTTAAAGATAGAGTGAGACAAACACGAAAACATTTTATTTTACATTTTAATTCACAAGACGTTTAAAATTCACAAATTGAAATTCAGAAATCAATTCTTTGACCTCACAGTAGAGATGTACAGTTACACGGAAAAGAAAAAAAATATTTTACACTTTTAAACACAAATGATTACACGATGGGCTAGATCCATTGTGATACATGGACGCTCTTGAACATGTTAAAGCCCAAGTACAGTTTTGGTAAAGATGAAGAAATGTGAATTTTGGGGATATTTATCATGACAAGTCATTCTTATACACATTTTTAGACCATAGCATATTTTCTTACGAACTGATTCTTTTGAAAATTTGAATTTGACCGTTAAATCATATTTAGCGCCCTCTCTTGGTTATAGCATTATTTTGCTCGTTATTGAGCATATACAAAGTTATTTCCAAGATCTGACAATAGAATGATATAGAGATATTCACTACAATTAAATTCTTAAATTTTCATCCAATTCTGAGCATGGGAAGTTGTCCTTTATCAAGAAAGAAAATATTGAAATAGCGTGGTGCTTCACCACGCTATAACATTTTAGGTTATATCTTTTCCAAAACTCGTTCATTTTTCGAACAATCTTTTGTGTAATATGTTTATGATACTATACTTCATTTTATATAGATTTGAAGATAAAATCTGGTGATGAAAATATTCGCTTTTACCAAAACTGTACTTGGGCTTTAAGGCCTACTCACACCTTTGTGTTTTTAGCCTGCGTCGGTCCAGCGTTTTTGGAAATGAAAAAAAAACCGCTCCCCGGGCACACAGTATACGCTGATCAAACGGTGGACTGACGTTCGGCTTGCTCTCAAGTGGCGTACTCCGAACTGGCCATGCAGTCCACCGCATGACTTGCGTCTTTGTGCGTCCAATGATCGTTTTTCATATTAAAAAAACGCTGGACCGACGGAAGGTTAGAAACGCAAATGTGTAAGTCGGCTTTAAGAAGAAACTATATAGCTTTAGTATTCTTTGGAACTTATCTTGTAATAGAAATAGATAAAGAATCGTGAAATTTAATTCAACTTACTCCAAACTTTGCATATAAGCTAACCAATGAAAAACTAGTCGGTGATTGTTATGATCTATCGATATGACATTATGACTTCTCCTTATCTCCTACACTATTCCAAAACGTTTGGACATTTTAGTCTAATTCAGGCAGTTGTTACTCCTTAAAATGATGAATAAATCATTTTAAGCTCAAACGAAATAGATTTTCCGAATTCAGACAGAAGATGTTATAAGAATAGACGAAGGAAAACTTTTCCTTCCAACGTAAATGACAAATCACTTTCGTACATGAAAAACGATCACTGACGCAAGTATCTGTCAGTAATATGGGGAAACCCAGTGATAAAGACCGAGCACGAATTACGGTGACGGAGTAACGCAGCCACACGGCAACAAAGGGGCATCAGCTGAAGAACATGTTTAACGCTCCGCCAATTGAATCTTGAATGGCAGTGGCGCACAAGATAGTCCGTTCTTTGCGTCAAGGCGCACTGCGTCAGCTCCGTTCGGCGCCGTCAGGTCGAATCGATGAAGAATGTTAGTTATAAAGGTGAAGCGTTGCATCAGTGCGCTCTCCATACCCGGGCATCCACGGCGACCTTGGTAGTTGAAAATGAAGAACACAGTGAAAAATATTTAAAAAAGGTGATAATTAGAAAACATTGGTAAAGTTACAACTTTGATACATTGATAATTAAAATTAATTCTTTTCACAACATGTCAATTCAAGAATTTGATTTTTGGGAAATGCAATGTTTTTCACCAACTGCATACAGACATATTAAGATATCCTCACATTAGAATATAAACAATCTATATTAATGAAAGAAAAAATTAAATTAACCAGACCCTAGTAGCTATCATAATTACTTTATTTTCATAAGACTTTCAAAAACTTCAAATGTGCACCGCGAGTTTATCTGTATAGTGTGAACATATCACTCGTCAAATATTGGAATTTGTGATTATACTAGATAGAAATTGGGAACAGTCATTAATAATATTCGTTAGCCCTTCCTGCGTTACAAATTTGCCCAAGCCACCAACTTAAGCACTGCAAAGTATTGAAAGCATTGTGTGTACTCCCTGAAATTACACACAAACATGCACCTCCCATATAGAGATGTGTAGTGGTGCCAAAATGCGAACGAAAACATGCACTTTTTTCCGCATAGGTCACGAAAATAGGGACCTTTAGCAAAGAAGACGGGAGGGCCGATCACAACGTTAGCTCTAAGGTCCGTTCCAGAAGGGTGCACCAACACAACGCTACTTCTGGAATGGACCTTAGAGCTATACGTTGTGATCGGCACTCCCGTCTTGTTTGCTAAAGGTCCCTATTGCTCATATGATGGGAACACAATATCAATTATTTCCGCAAAATAAAGTGGGTCATGGACATTAGAGGCGTCCATCTTGTATTGAACTGTGTGGACACAACAATCACCAGAGGGTTGCGATTTGAAAAGCATTACAAAGGAACACTGAATTGGCGATCAACCTAATTTTACGGTAATAGATTATATCATGTTCGGGTAAGTTAATTAAGTTAATTAATTATAAATAGAGCATAGATCAGGAAAATATTGGGTTGAGTGTTCGCTAAACGTTTTTTTTTCAGCGTATGATATGGGTATTGCTAACGGGCATATGAATTCGGAAGGAACAGAACAATCATCATTGATCAAAACCGTTCGGGAACAGGGTATGATCAATCTTGCGATGTTATTTCGATTTTTTTATGTGTTTTAGGGCCCGTAACATAGAAGACATTACGATCAATTACAAATTCTTATTACCATGTTACATGATTTCCCATATACATACGATTGGTTGCAAATCTTTATGCTGAGGCCGACTCGCACCTTTGCTTTTTAACCTGCGTCGACCAAGCGCCTTTAAAGATTAAAAAACGCGGATCAAACGGTGGAGTGACGTTCCGATTGCGCATAAGGAGCGTATGCCGATCGTCAGTCCACCGTATGACCTACGCCTCTATGCGTCCAGGGGGCGTTTTTAATTTTCAGAACGCTTGGCTGACGCAGTTGTGAGTCGGCCTTTACGGGCGCCCTAATATCTCTCTTATGCATTTCAATTTTCTGTCTTTTATCTACAGGTTTCGATACGGTTTCAAGCGGGTATTCCTCTGCCTACTACCTATCCGGNATTTAAGGAGCCCATGAGGGGTGTAAATCAAAACTTTGAAAATTCATAACTTTTGAATGGATTGTCCGATTTTGCTCAAATTTTTACAGTTTGTTCATCCTATTTTTCTTCATTTAATGATAGCAACTTAATGTCTGAGTGTAGTTCCCCTTGAAAAATAACAAATCTATGAAACAAAAAGAAATAATAAAGACAAATGATGGCGGCGCTAGAGGAATGACAAAATACAGAATTCTTTGAGTTGTTACTATAGTCACAATCGACTAGTATAATCTATAATCCATGCGTAGCTATATTTAAATGTGTCGTTCTCATGCTAATTTTTCTTACCCCCAAACATTTCTTCTGTCATCGTTGACCCCTTGGTGGCAAATCGATTGCAATCAGATTTGTCGTAATTGAACATATTATCCACTAAAATGATATGTACGACCATATTGGTAAAAATTGTTAGATTTTAACGTGTTGTCATGGGGCGTACTTGGAGCCATATGTAGGGATATTTATGCTACATTAGGAGGGTTCACATGAAAAGCCGACCAGCTTTTAGGTTTCAGAAACCACTACAGTCATACGGAAGCTTATACGTGTAACAGTAAGGCGAGTTGTTTAACTCGCCAAGACGCCCGTTTTGGTCGAAAAGATTATAAGGCGACTGGTGCAAACTAACCTTCGCATTTTTTCGATTGTCGTGATGGTGAGAGGCCACTCGTACAAACTCGCCTATCAATTGGAAGAAAAAGCTATCGTAGGGCCGTCATACTTTCTGAAACCATAATGATTTGGCTCTCAGAGAAGGTTTTAGAAAGGAAATTCATCAACTAAACTCAAAGTTATGCAGTTTCGTGGCAGCAACCTTAAGATTAATTTACGTTGGGTTTCTATTCTAATTTTCATTTACCGAATGGGCCTGGACTTGCAAATCGTAGACTCTCTGCCAAGACTGCCTGGACGTAAGGTAGCTTAGGTTTGTCCTCTAAAGTTGGTATTCTGCCCCGTCCAACTACCTGATCTAGCTCTGCTTGCATTTTCTTTTGCACATCTTGGAACTTACTTAAATGAAGAAGCGTCCATTTCAAGGTGGTAGCTGTAAATGATAAGGTGAAATCAGAATGAAAAATATCGTAATCATTATATCTTTTCCTAAAAACGCACATTTTTTTCTCATAATAATAAAGTTGGTACTCAGCCCCGTCCTACGACCTGATCTAGTTCTGTTTGCATTTTCTTTTGCACATCTTGGAACTTACTTAGATGAAGGAGCGTCCATTTCAACGTAGTAGATGTCTATGATAAGGTGAAATCAGAATGAAGAATATCGTAATCATTATATTTTTTCCTAAAAACGCACATTGTTTTCTCATAATAATAAAGTTGGTATTCAGCCCCGTCCTACGACCTGATCTAGTTTGCATTTTCTTTTACACATCTTGGAACTTACTTAGATGAAGGAGCGTCCATTTCAACGTAGTAGATGTCAATGAGAAGATAAGGATTTAAAACAATAACAAAACAACAACAATTATCCACAAACCTGTCGTGTCTGTCCCAGCGGCGAAAATACCAACGATGATGTGCAACAGTTTGTGGTATGTTCCAGATTCGGTCATGAACCCTCCAAACGCATCCTGAGTTCTGACTCCGAACGAAATGTCCATATAACTATAAACACACCCTCCTTGTGATTATCTACAGCATTGTCAATTTTACTGCATTGTCTTTAAGCTTTTAAGCATTGTTGTGGGTCGATCAGTAGAGGTGCACACTATATCTACATTGATTTAATTGATCTCCTCTGTTTTTGTTAATTTGTTTTGTTAATTTTTTATGTTACCTGTGTCTTATTCCTCCTCTTTTTCTTCACTTAATTTACCGGTTAATAATCTTGTCGTAATCAGAATACTGGGCGTTTAGCAACATCCGTATTAAGCGCCTGATAAATGTTATGTATTATTATTATTATTATTTTAATAACAAAACAACAGTAATTGTCCACAAACCTGTCGTGTCTGTCCCAGCGGCGAAAATATCAGCGATAAAGTGGAGCAGTTGCTGGTACGTGAAGGCCGTCGGTCCGACATCTTCTACGTTGTTATTCAGCCTCTCTTGTTGCTTCTTGTGCATCTCGATGAGGAAACTATCGATAAGATCCCTCGGCTCCCGACTCGGGTCGAATTCTTTACGATGCGCCTCGGATTCCCTCGTGAAGAGCCCGTTCTCAAGATGACGCGCACAGTCGCCCATGTCGTTGTACCCGCTGAAGGGAACGTATTTCATCCAGCTCAAGTAGTTAACAACACCTATGGAGGCAAAATAAATACATTTGAGTTTGCTTTCAAAGTTATCACTTTAATATGTTTGTACAGCATTGTGGAATTTGATTTTCGATGAGGTCCCTCGGCTTACGACTCAGGTCGAATTCTTTCCGATGCGCGTCGGTTTCCCTCGTGAAGTGACCATTCTCAAGATGGCGAGCGCAGTCGCCTATGTCGTTGTACCCGCTGAGGGAAACGAACTTCATCCAGCTCAAGTAATTTACAACACCTATGGAAGCAAGACATTTTCCAATTTGCCCCTGTTTATTTGTTTTAGTTTTTGTTTTGTTTTGTTGGGTGGCTTTTCAAAATTGGTGGACAGTGGCTCGTGGACGGTAAAAAACAAGTGCGCAACTGATGTGCGCATTCAAATATGCGGGAATCAATTGCACATATGTCATTTACGCGCAGATCAGTTGAGCATTCCTACCGTCCATAAGCCTCCGTCAAGCTATTTCGAAAACCCAGCATTTTAAGTAGAACACAACATATTATGTAGGTTTCGATTTCATTCGTCACAGTCACAGTCGACCGGTAGTGTTGTACGTCATAGTTTTGCGCGTCTGATTATCGTTACGTCACAGGTAGTTGCGCACGTGACAATAAGAATAAGCGTAAAAATATGACGTACTACTTCCGGTCAACTGTGACTGTGACTGTGACGAATGAAATCGTAACCTCCATATTAACCCACCTGCTACATCGGCCAGCTCGAAGATCCTCTCCAACCGGTGGATGAACTCCCGATATGAGGCATCGTCGTAGTCGTAGCGCTTCCCAAACACCATATTACACGTGATATCACACGTAGCCAGTGCAACGTAATCGGCAGGATTGAAAGGCTTCCCGATCTTGGCGAACTCGTCCATTAGGTGCTTGGTTTCGACGTCGATTGCGTCTCGGAGCGACCCCTTCAGGCGACCCATGCCGTAGTTGCGGAGGGCGCGAAGGGTGAAGCGGCGCTGCTCCTTCCAGTGGTTCTCAATGTAGCAGCAGACGACACCTGGGTGTGAAAGGAAAATAATAATATCAATAATGATAATAATTATAATAGAAATAATAACAATAATAGATGCAATGTATATAGCGCACGTATCAACTCTGCGGAGTGCTCAAGTCGCTTTGATTATTATTACCCTGGCTTTAGCCCGGCGTACATCAGCGCAGCGCACATGGCATTTCAAGGAATAAATATTCCTCCCAGGTACCCATTCATCTCACCTGGGTTGAGTAGAGCAAAATGTGAATGAATTTCTTTCTGAAGGCATAAATTCATTTTCAGGTGCATCCCGCAGTTCAGTTGAGGACTCTGTGTTCTATTAACACAAATCTCTGCACATTCTCTTGCTCTTGCTCTTGTTCTGAGCACACAGGGATTATTTCAATACACAACCCAACCACAGATTCTCGCATCATCCTCTGATCGCGCCTATGTAGCTAGAGGGATACGACGATACCTACCGCTCATGGGGATCCGTGCGATCGGCAACTCCGAAGGAATCTGTGACGTCATGTCACTCTGCACACAAAAATTCACATTTTCTCCTTTTTTTCGGACAAGTCAACAAAATGCCAATATTCGTTTAGGGTGTAGCATTTCTGAATTGATTTTGCATGTATTTTGAAAAGATTGATGTTGGAACCTTACTCTAAATTTTACATTACTCAATTTTTAAAAATCTTATGTACGAAGTGAATAAGGAGTTGTCCGACATGACGTCATAGATTCAGTAGGTGTTGCCGATCGCACGGATCGCCATGAGTGGCAGTGAGCGTCAAATCTCTGTGACTTCGAAAATTCATAACTTTTGAATGGGTTGTCCGATTTTTCTCAAATTTTCACAGTTTGTTCATCTGATTTTTCTTCATTCAGTGAGAGTACACTAATTCCAGCGTGTTGGTTCCCCTTAAAAATGACACGTGCGCAACTGATGAACGCATTTTATTGTACATATTCATTCATTCATTTTTATTTCATTTTCACAGGAAACATTTTCACAGGAAAAATACAAAATCATTTTACAAGGAAAATAAAGAATTTTTCAAATACAAAATAATACATCATAATTATAATTCACATAAACAAACAAGAAGAATAATATCTAAATTGGATTTGACGAACAAAATATAAAATAAAACACTGTGAATTTGGAGGAAAGCCGAGGCTTGCATGGTGAGGTACCCTCAAATAATTTTATTAAAAAAAAGAAGACGTAAGGAACAAAAGAATAAAAGTGCTTGGTTATATGTTACCAAGCTACGTACTTAATAACTTTTTTACGCCATGTGCGAGCAAATAAAAATAGTAGTGTATAGAAAAAGTGAGATGAAAAAAACAACAACGAAATATACAACGCCATAGGATAACGGATTATACGTATCAATGATATATGTTGCCAATTGTGTTTAACTATGATTTAGAGACAGAAGACCAAAACAAAGACGGGAATTAGATTTTACAAGTGCTAAATATCAATTTTTAATTGGAGGTATATTTACTCAGTAAATAGAATTTTAGTCTTTTTTTAAAGCAAATCTGGGATGGAGCATTTTTAATGTTTTCAGGGAGAGAATTCCAGAATTTGGGGCCTTTATAAGAATATGAATGTTTAGCTAAAAGTGTCCTAAGGAGGGGCAAGTGTATGTCACCTGAGTGTCTGGTCGGATAATTATGTACAGACTGATTCTGGTAAAACATTATGATTATAATCAAACATAAATAAGCCTAATTGATACAGATATAAATCATTTATTTTAAGAACCTTATTTTCCGAAAATAAAGGGTCAGTATGAGCCAAGAAATGAGTGTGACTGATAATTCTAATTACTCTTTTCTGTAGTAAAGTTATTTTTTCAAGTAACGTCTGACATGCAGTACCCCATGCCAAAAAAAACATAATTCAAGTAGGGTAATATCAAAGATGAGTACAGGGTTAACAAGGATTTACTTGGTAGACAATTTTTTAATTTATTAATGACACCATATCACACATGTCAGATGCCCAATCGGTTTCTACCATCCACAAGCCTTCGTCTACCAATTTCGAAAGCACTCTATCTAAATCTGTGAGCGAACCCTATTAGTCTTGTTCTCATTGAAAGGGAAAAATCAAATGAGCAAACTGTGAATATTTGAGCAAAATCGGACGACTTGAATATCACGATTAATATGATTAATGCCGCTGACGCTGATCTGTTTGATTGGCAGCTTCGACAGAATATGTGACGTCATGTCAGACAACACCTCATTCACCTTGTACATATAATTTTTAGAAATTGATTACTGTAACATTTTGAGTGAGGGTTCAAGATTCTTCTCAAAATACATGTGGCAAAGGAATGCTATACTCAGGCGAAGAACAAATATTTGTTCACTTTTCTGAAAAAAAGTACATGAGAAGTTTTGTGTACAGAGAGAATGAGGAGTTTTCCGAAATGACACCACAGATTCCGTCAATGTTGCCGATTTCACGGATCCCTATCAGCGTCAGAAAACTCTGTGACTTTGAACATTTGTAACTTTTGAACTGGTTTTCCGATTTTGTCCAAATTTTCATCTGCTTTTCTTCATTCAACAATTCAATGGGAGCACAATAATCACAGGGGTTTCCCCTTTACATTTTATGTGCATTCCATCTGCCAAATGGAATTAGATGCAATTCCACTGGGAAATTGATAAAGCAAGACGCAAAAACGGGGTCGCCATAAAGCTGCTGTGACAGTCGTCGGCGCTAAACAGACCGACTAGTATATGAATAACTATCACAATAGTATGGCTACATGCAACACTTATAATCGTTCGGAGTTAAATTTTATTGAAATTTATTCAATTGAAATCCCCCTTTTTTAACATAAGATGCGGGTAAAGAATTTGAGAGTAGGGAGTGGGTGGTTTGACAGGCAAAAGTCAACACACACACACAAAAAAACACAACTAAAATGTATACATGGTAGGAAGGGAAAGGGGGCAGTCCCCATCGGGTCCCGTGTACCAAATCACCTATGTAAGCTACGTCATTTTTTCCTCTTTGCGCCTTGCCCGACCATCGATTCCCCACCGACCCGACCTTCATCTTCTCCCACCCCATTAAACAGTGGAAATCTATTAAAAAAAAATCATATTTCTATAATCGAATAGTGCAGGTAGCATTCTAAAGAGTATGTTGTAATTTTGTTATGCTTTTTCGAGACTTAAACACTATATTGAGAATGCAAAACCAAAAGTAGAGCAACAAATATCTTAATCAGCAAATTTTCCAACATGCTAGAGAAAAGAGAAGAGACTAAAACATGCTTCTCAGTAAAGAATTGATTGAATTCAATTTAGAAACTATTATTTTGTCATCGTCAACATTTCTGAACAGTAGGGAACATTAGAATATCTTTCACAAATTATCAAATGATCTTGTACTTCCTCTTTTTTTCGTCGATATCGTTAAAAATGAAATGAAAAACAATCTATGCTAAACAAACTTAAACAAACTTATTGAAGAGCTGGTCTGTCCTCTGTGCCAGAAAATCTTGCTTTGATTGAAAGCAGAAAAAATCAAACGAACAGATAAAACATGCTTGGAGCAATGAGGAAAGTAAATTAGAAATTAAAGTTATGAACATTTAAATTGCACATGTATAACTCAACAGCGTTTTTCATGCAAATTCTTCTCTGGATGTAGTTTATTACATCTTATTCTTTTATAATCCTTTCTTTAAACGCAAAGAAAATGCTGTCTTTCGTCGATAAATACATGGATGCAGGCACACTATTTTGTTGATTCAACCTTTTGAATACTTGATTAACACTCTGCATGTATGCCTTAAAACGGATTTTTTTTTTAAAACAATACCGTAGGTTATAATGAGATAGCAGTCGAGAAATGCACGCTGATTTAATAATAATAATAATAATAATAATAATAATAATAATAATAATAATAATAATAAGAATAATAGATGCAATTTATATAGCACACGTATCCACTCTGCTGAGTGCTCAAGGCGCTTTGCAATATGATTTCCCTGGCTTTAGCCCGGCAGACACCAGCGCACTTGGCATTTCAAGGAATAAATATTCTTGCCAGGTACCCATTCACCTCACCTGGGTTGAGTGCAGCACACTGTGGTTGAATTTCTTGCTGAAGGAAATTGACGCCGTGGGTGGGATTCGAACCTGCGACCCTCCAGTTGAAAGGCGAGAGTCACGACCACTACACCACGGCGCCTCCACATTTGCGTGAAAATCACTGGTCAGTTTTATAATTAAAGTATTCATAACTACCTTATCTTTTGTCCGATTAACTTCAAACTTGTTTGATCTGCTAGTCTGATTTTTTTAGCTTTTAATCAAAGTAAGAATTGTCTGGCCCAGACCCAGTCCTTAAAGAAAAATTGATAACTTTTGTTGTGGGTTTATCTAAGAATCTCGACATCGATCATTCCTAATGTCTGGTTGTCCGTAGAATAATTTCATCACTCACGAAACATCATTCTTTAAAAGTATATGAAATATGATGGCTCGTTAAGGGACCGACCGGGTTACATGGATTGAAGACAAGCATTCGAGATGTGGAGATGCCGATTTTGTTGCTCAATTCGGCAACTGTAAACGGATTAAGCTTTTATCTTGCTCAACAAACAACACGCTATTCTTAGACCCTAATTAAACAAGATGATAATGGAGTCGTCTGCAAAAAGATAAGTACATTTTGGGCATTGCAGAACATATCGATGTAGGATTCGAACTGTGATATAGGCCACTTCAAACTCAAATATGCTTTTGGTAAATATGGCAATTTTGCTTCCCTACTTTCACTCTCTATTCAGACTAGAAACTAGAAAATAAACCGGGTATTGAATTTACCATTATAATAATCAAAGCGAAACCGAGTTTAAAACTTTCGTTGGCACAATAAGGATATACATTCCCATACCTTTTCATGTATTGACCTACAGGCTCTTGACAGGGAAATATCAAATTATTTTTCTTTGTAGATAATATTCTGGCTTGCATTTTTCAAGTGTATTGAAGGAATATCAAACAAACAAACATTAGACAAATAACATTTTTCCTAACAGATAGGGGTTTAAGCATGGCATGTATGGCAGATGAAATTCAAACTCATTTTTCATAGAATCAAAAGAAAGGATATTAATTGCGATATTTATATGATTAATTAAGCTCTATGTAAAGCCCCGGTCACATAGGACCCCGGAAGCAACACGATTCACCCCGACTCGTTGTTCTGAGGCAGTTAACTGTGAATTAACAAAGAGTCGTGTTGAATCGTGTTGCTTCCGGGGTCCTATGTGACCGGAGCTTAATCAAGAATATTTGAATTTTAACAGACAACTCGTCGGCTCCGGCAGTTTGTGAATCTGTCGGTTCGTTACTCAAGGATATTTTTTCCAAAGATTCAGTGGTCCAAAACGAAATAAAAAAACAATAGATAATTATCTCACATTGCGAATGATATTTGCTTTGTTTTTTTCCCCAAAGCTGAAACAGTGTGTGCTGTTTGTTTTTATTTTAGGTATAAAGCACCATCAGAATGACGTCAAACAATATTTCAATCAAACGCACAGAGCCTTTAAGATTTATGAAGATCGGTCATGAGAAATCTTCTTAACCCACTTACTACTAAATCCTGTAATTCCCATTAGATTTTGTGCAGGGACTACCGGGTTCCAGTAGTCAATGGGTTAAAATATAAAAATTAAATTAAAATATTCAATTCGGATGGAATTTTCTAACCTTGCCCATCGCTGAAGAGTTCAAACATCGAAATTCTCGGCCTGTCGTTGAAGACATCGTCCGTCCTCGAGAATGTCTCCTTGATCGTATCGTAGTCGTTGAGGAACACCGCTCGGTAGCTTCCTAGGAACCCACCGAACACGGTCCCGTAGCGTTTCGACATCCGCAGGACATTGACCCAAGGGTTCTGAGCCCCCATGTAGGGGAGGATCCCGACTAGGGGTAGGCCGACGGGCCCGGGTGGGAGGCGATGTCGAAAGCTGCTTCGAGTCCTCAGGTACCAGATGAAAGTCAGGAAGAGACTGACGATGGTTAATGCGATGCCGTAGGAGTCTGTGAGCAACGCCATCGTCTTTGTTTTGTTATAATTATTCCTTGACGTTGGAACGAAACTTTCCTTAATGTCGACAGCGAAGTGATTTCCCTATAGAAGCCTTCTAGTTTTTGTAGGGGGCCTCTGTTAGAAACGATTTTTTTTCTGACCCTGTCCTAGTTTATGTTGATTTTCCAGGCTACCATTGTTTACAGTCCGGAACACTCACAAGACGAATGTTCCTTAAGTAAATAATCTTACACGCAATGTTGTTTTTTTCCAGTAGAACAACAATCATTGTTAATGGACACAATGTATTCATAACTTCTGGAAATTCACAAGATGACGGTTTTCCAAAATGATAAACGAATCCATCACTGTTTTATGTCTCTATCAAATATAATAGTTGCCAATGCAATGATTCACTAATACTGACTAAGCTTAGATTGTCTAGAATCTGCCAGATAATATCTAAAACGTTTATTTCCTTTTTCTGACTAATAAAATGGAATGAATTCTACGATTAGCCCGTGGTTAGCAATACTCCCTTCTCGTCATCAATTCTGCTTATTGTGATGACGTCCATTATGGTCAAAGGTCAGCGTAAATTTGGAATCGTCTCTAAAATATACGAATTCGTAGATTTAGGAAGGAGGTGTTTCCATCTAAAACAGAGACTCATTTACGTTCGTATACTTAAAGTTCTATTTGAAGAGACTTCATTTGCAAAAGGGTTTAGATCCATTTGCAAATAGAATTGATTCGTTCATGTCACCTCATTATTCATCTTGCCCTATAAATTCAAACTGAATTTCTGATAATCCATTCACACAAATAAATCAAATGTTTTTTATACAGTAAACACCCGAATTATGTAATTTGCACTGTTTTCCCTTCAAGGTTCATTGTCATTATTTTATGATACGGTTAAGAAAATAAACCTCGATTGTGCACCCTGCTGTTCACCGTTCGCACTAAGAGATTTTGGTGCACTTTTGCACCCATAGATGTACAACCACTGATGCAATAGCCGCATTCTGTAGGGTAGAGATATGCACCCCTAGGGTACTGGAGTGCATATCTCCACCGTTAAGGGTACTGCAAATATCGAAGCAGCTGCACCCCTGATGGTGCAAAATAGCATCCTGACTTATTAGTGTATATGAAAGCGTGAATATGGGTATCAGTCTATCATAACCGGTAGGACGAAAATATATATTATAATATCGATAATGCGTTCTCCAGAGATGTGAGCACAACCTTGCACAGAGGAACAAGTTTTTCTCCAAATTCCCGAAAATGCACCTAACTCCTTCTGCAAATATACTCTCCTTCTACAGGTTACGAACTTGGAATTGAAAGAATGTCTTAAACCGATTTGATATCCAATTGCGTCATATAGACAAACAATTCCGAACAAGCGATCATACAGGGAATATAGTATGGAGTAAAAAGGTGTAATCCTACGTTTGCGGTAAAGGCGCGGTCACATCTTTGCGTTTATAACCAACGTCTGCCGAGCGTTCATAAAATTTGAAAGAAGCTTCGCAGTAGCCGAAATAAGGAGAAACACGGTATAAACTATTTCCATGAAATAAAGTGGGTTTCGTACAATAGATCCGTACGCCGTGAATTATGCGGACACAACAATCACAAGCCAATTCCGATTTGGATATCATTGCAAAGGAGCATTGAATTTGCAGTCGACTTCATTTTACGGAAATAGTTTGAATAGTGTTGGAGACGCTTAACCCACGCTGAAGGCCGCTATTCTGCGCTCGGCGTTAGTGTCAGCTAAGCGTACTCCTTCATTTTGTTGTGGGTGAAGGGGGGGGGGGCGTGAGGGAGGAGGGTCATGGTGCGTATGTCAGGGCAATTGTTGGTTTTAAACGCAATGGTGTGACTGAGTCTTTAGTACTGGCATTTTCAAGGAAACGATTCTAAAGGAAACGAGAGGAAAGATTCCGGAATACATGTAGTACCACCCCGAAAAGTCAAAAGTAGGTCTAATTGATTAAAAGGTCATACCAACGTGATGGGAAATACTTGCCCATCACGTAGAATGTCATTTTTCCCGAAAAAATACCCGCGATTCCGAATAATGACCTCTCAAACATGATAGTGTGTTTGTATTACATGCAGCGCTTCTACATTGAACCATTCGCTTATAGATCCATAATTGAACGGTGCGTGCACGTACAGTATGTCCAGCGTCAAAATCTGTAACGTCAAACACGAGCCCCTATTGAACCCCAATTGGGAACATCACAGAATAAGGTACAAGGCGCTGTGGTATAGTGGTCGTGACTCTCGCCTTTCAACCAGAGGGTCGTAGGTTCGAATCCCAACCGTGGCGTCAATTTCCTTCAGCAAGAAATTAATCCACACTGTGCTGCACTCAACCCAGGTGAGGTGAATGGGTACCTGGCAGGAATCGTTATTCCTGGAAATGAAATGCCAAGTGGGCTGGTGGCTGCCGGGCTATATGGGCAGCCAAAAGGGCCAATATTCAAAAGAGAGAAAATTAAATAACAACGTGAGAAATAAGAGTAACCAAGGGAAAAATATTTATATAACGCAGAAATGTGAAAGAAGCGCAAAAGAAAATGTACTACAAAAATGAACCAAAAGTGTGGAAACAAAAACATAGATAAATATCTAGCTGTGTAAAACGAAATTAAAACCAAGATAAATAATCTATATCTTCTGCAGAAATAAAAACAAACACCAAAAAAGAAAAACAATGTCAGGAAAATACAAATATATTGAAAACACAACTAAGTATTGGAATAATATAGAACGCTGAAATACAAGTTTAACCGGAGGAATTAAGAATTACAGAGAAATACGACAACACCAAAACATTAGAAGGTGTATGTTATGGGGCTAGGCAGGTCTGGCTTGACAAATGAGTCTTCCACTGGCTATTTGTTGGTTATTTAACTCAACTCTTGTAATTTATTGATCATTCCGCTGACTCGTCCATATTGGAACTTTTT
>BQKZ01001563.1:77233-88601 GCA_036244855.1 Temnopleurus reevesii
ATACCAAAAATGAGCTTTCTAGGAGCTTCAATGCGTGAAATAGAACAGAAAACAAGATTTCATTCATAAATTTGCATAATTAATTAATTAAAAATAGAAATCATAAATTTTCAGAAAATCAAACTATACAGTCATGTAGTTTACACTCTACACTATGCGCGTGCAAAATTTCCACGCCCGAGATCTGAAGGGGGGGTCAAATTGATCTCCCCCCCCCCCAGTATAAACTTGGTCTGAAAAAGCCCAGTTAAAATAGGGTTAAAGTCTTTCATAACTTGGTGACACACCGCCTGAGTCTCAAATACAAGAAATGATCAACTCACCTCATTGGCAAAGAGAGTCATGACAAACTTGCCAGGTTTGAATGTCGACAGGATTCGATCAATCAGCTCACTATAGTCCTCCTGAAATCAAGATTATAACACAAATCAAAATGTAGTCTATTGACCTGTTCACTAACGTATTAAAAAAAAAAAAATTGTCGGGTAGATAATAATTGAAATAATTATTGTCTTATCCCAACATGGATAAACACTGATTGACAGTTCTTTTCTGATATGCTGTAAAAAAAACCACAGGCATACTGTCAATCAGTGTTTATCAATGTTGGGATAAGGCAAGAATTATTTCAATTATACCCAACACAAAGATCATTAAATTGAAAGACTATTCTTGACATTCTAAAACCATTACCATGAACCATGAGTTCATTGACCTAATCACTGTCCCTTTTATATGCACAAATTTCAATTGGAAAAATCTAACAGATCTGAAGTTACACAATAACAATAATGGGCGAAAAAAGGCAGATGGACAACCTTCATATATAATGCTTCTGGCACCATCTAACGTGAGCTAAAGTAAAGAAATGGTAAAACTAAACAAATTAAATAAGTCTGAAAATGGAATGGTGTATGTGGTGTTAATTATACTCTTGTAGGTTCATTCAATTATGTGTCCATTTAGAATAAAGTAAAAGAATGCATGACACATACAGTAATCTATAAATTACATCATACATCAAATGAAAGAACTGGTTTTGGGTATATTCTGATGCACAGATCAACCTAAAAAAGTAAGATAACTATGATGGTGAATTACCATGGAAGCATTTGTCTCAAAGCTGACATATGAGAACTCTTTCTCTGGAGTGATGTGGATAGTCGAGTAGCCATCCTTAAAACAAGAAAAAGAAACAATCAATTATTCAATTTCGATTATGATAGAATATGAAACTATCTATGTAAATTTAGTGGAAACAAGATATTACAGATGTGGATGTCTCATAAAAAGCATGAAACATGTAGGTAATTGGTTTGAAAGAGGTTCATCGTGGTGAAGAATAATTGAAGAGAGTTGATCAGTTGTCTCACGATGTGCAAACGTAGAACGTTAGTATAGTGACGTTTCGGCTGCTATATACTGCTAGCCTTCATCAGACTATATGAAGATAGACTATATAAGGCGTATTCTATCTTCACATAGTCTGATGAAGGCTAGCAGTATATAGCAGCCGAAACGTCACTATACTAACGTTCTACGTTTGCACATCGTGAGACAACTGATCAACTCTCTCCAATTATATAGGTAATTCTACATAAAATACCATGTAAGTTATTGCTTATCTTGACAAAAATTGAAATGTAATTAGTAGCATACAAACTTCATTTGTTCTATGCATGTCAAGTTTTTGGAGAATTCTATCTAATGATTGTTGAAAAAATACATTTTGTGTAGCAGACATGATACTAAACCTGGAATTGTGCATAGACAAAAATAATAGGAAATTGAGACAAACAGAAATTTTCTAAAAAGATAGTAATTTAAAAAGATAGTAAGAAGTAAGCAAATAAAGTGACATCATAGATAAAGTAGCATTAAAAAAGAACTATAGTTACTGTATCTTAATCAAATAGGGTGGTATACACTGCAAATGCAAATTTAATGGTCATAATACCTAAAAGACAGTAATATGACTTACATTTTTGAGCAGGCCATTCATGGAGTACCCACATGGATCAAAGACAAAGCCATCTATCTTGCAATCAGGAAGGAGTCCCGCAATACCACTCTCCTGTGTTAATATGGGAAATAAATGTGATAAAAAATAATTTTTTTAAAGTAAACTTCACATTTCAATGTGCACAATTAAAATTTTTATAGCCCATTTATATAATCATGGCTTGACAGATCATTGAACATGTTCAGTTCAGTGCAGTTCAGTTCAGTTCGACTTTATTTCCATTATCGATCATAAAAAATCAGATACAATTATGGTATATACAACATGTTCAATAAAATTGTTTACATATTTATGACAATAGAAAAAGGGTGACTACTAAAAAGTTTAAAACGCGTAGGACCCTTAACATGTTTTGTTAGATGTGGTAAGAAATCACACCTGGGCCTCCAAGTTGTGAGGTGAGCGCTGTACAGATTGAACACCGGTTCAGAGGCAGAATGGAGAAAGAGAGAGGTAGGAAAGAGGTGGGAGAGAAGGGAGAGGACAGAGAGAAGGAGAGAAGAGATGATAAAGTTCAGTTCAGTTCGACTTTATTTCCATTATCAATCATAAAAAAATCAGATACAATCATGGTATATACAATGTAAAAACATGCTCAATAAAATTGTTTACATTTTGAGGACAATAGAAAAAGGGTGACTACTAAAAAGTTTAAAACTTGTAACGCTTAGGACCCTTAAACTTTTGAAAATCATTTTGTTACTTTTCGTATCCCAATATTCTGTCCCCACCCCTTTCTCTGTCCCCACCCTTCCCCCTTCTTCCCTCGCCCACCCCTTTCTCATATCCTCTCAAGGAGGAGCCATATTGGATAGAGGAGTGAGTGGAGGGAGGAGATAAAAAGAAGAGAGGGGAGAGGAGATGAGAGGATATGAGAGGATATGAGAAAGGGGCGGGGAGGGAAGAAGGGGGAAGGGTGGGGACAGAGAAAGGGGTGGGGACAGAATATTGGGATGCGAAAAGATCACACAATGATTTTCAAAGCTGATACATTTTCTCAAAATTGTCATGATTTCCCTGTTGCAATCTAAATAAGTAAACGTTATAGACTCCATAAATTAATGCTAATCCATGGTGCATTGCAGCTTAGTACTATCTCTATCTAGACTAGTCGCAACTATTGGGGCTCTGATTCGAATTAAATGCTTCAAATTTGTTAGTGTGCTGCACATCAGCATACCAGTCTTGCTTTCTCTTAATTGAAGCATATCATTGTTACCCTTGATTAGGGGCATCCATTCATTCATAGACCTTGAAAAGTGATTACATTCACAAAATTTGATACCCCTAATCAAAGGGAATAGGCAACATTTTGAAATATGGTTGGCAAGAACGTATTCTGACACTAAATAAATCTTACCTCTGTGACTTCTTCAGATTTGCGCCCAGTGGTGTTCTGAAAGTGAGCCATGACATCATCATTCAGCTCCGTCATCAGGATGTACAGGTCAAAGGTCAAGGGAATAAATGTTCTGGCATATCCTAAATAAGCTAAATGAATATGAATGATCGACATTACTCTATATAGTCAAGAAACTATATTGCCATAAATGTAATCTACTGTGTTCATGAATAGTATTTTGTTATCTCCTCTGTTAGCTGGGATACCACTATATTGCCAGGTGCAAATTTAAACTTGAGATGGGTCAACCACAATGTGGATGAATTTTCTCTTTACATGGCCAATTCTTAGAACATGTATTTATAAATAGTTCTAAGAATACAATCTCACTGGAAAATACAGAGAGCATCAAATTGAAATAAATGGTTGAAATGGAAATCCCAGAAAAACATGATATTAAATCTACAGGATATATGAAAAGAAATCCAATTTATCATATGGCTGATAATAACAATAATAATGAAAGAAAGGCTGACGGGCTCTTAGATTTTATTTAAGTACAATCTTTGGAATTTTCCTTGAGTTCTCAGCCTCAATCAGCAAAGAATTGTCTTTCACTATCATGGATGGATATGATGGAGGCTAACAACAAAAGATTTTCCTGTCGTGATATAGGGAGAATTCGTCAAGAAAATCTGAGAGGTAATTTGGATCAAGAAGACCCACAGCAACATGAACAGGGACGCATACCAGCCTTCTAACATCTAACAATTAGCGATCTCTAAATTGGCAACTCAAGGCTAATTGCAAAATCGAGAACTAATATCAGTGCACGAAAGTCTGAGGGAGGTGTCGGAACCTAGACCCCGAAACTGTTACAGGTAAATTTCTTGGCGCAATTTGAGAATTCTATCAATTTTGAATTCAAGTAAAGACTTGAGTGAGATAATACCCCTATCATGTCTTAACCTGATTGAATTAACCTTATGGTATTCATCTACAATGTCTATTGCAAAGGATATTTCTAGAGTCTGATCTGGCTGCTGGATGCTGGAACTGTCCAAAGTGTACAGGTACCTGAGGAAGACAGAATAAAATACAAACTCTAATTCACAAAAGCAAAAATGTGCTTGAATAATTGCCGAATAGGGGCATTCATTGGAACAATACAATGTGTACATGCTAAATCAAGTGCTTTAACGCTTAAAATTTTCCAAGCCAGGGTTTTGTACATGTACCAGGTTTAGAGAATGGACTTAAATAAATCACCTTTTTGAATTCTGACCAGAGGGTTTTAATTTTGTACAGCAATTTCACAGCGAAAAGCGTGAAAATTAAACACTCGCGAAAATACCCTGCTATACAGTATCTTTCAAATGAAACTATCTATCTATTTCTTCGTCGGTTCATTCACTTTCCATAATTATGAGAACAGATTTATGAACCACAGTTATGATAATCTCATATTTGACAGTGATGACAAAATGGTTTTCTTAAATAAGCATTGGGGGATTCAGGCTCTTGTCCTTTAAAAATGACTAGTTATCTACCAAAGCATTCTTTTGAACAAAAACGTTCTATGCCCCTGTATTTTGTGAATGGTTATTACCATTACCATCGTCCTTTCTGAACTGTACTATGAATCATTTACTCACCAGCAGTCTCCATTCATCCTTCCCAGTACATAGGCAGCTCCTCCTGTATAATGATAAAAAGTAATGTTAATTTTTTTTCTATAGATAGTGTGCAATGCAAGTCGGAATTCTTTGCATATCTTCTATGGCTATAATTCTTAAGACAATGGATACTGGATCATAACTACTGATCTGAACTTTGATAGTGATAACAGGTAGAAAATAATTCTGACTTGCACCTCTATGTATTCACAATGCAATACTCCACGCATTACCCAATTACCTACTTCAATAGCATTGCACAATGTATGTTCAGGGAAAAAAACATTATACAGAAAATATGAAGTGTCCAAGGGTATGTAACTCTTGAGAAAAGGTAAAATTTCATTTTTGCAATATAAATAGAGGGTTAGTAATATATAATGGCATACAGTGTTGCTAACTTGTATAGCTAACTTGTATAGCAAATAATATTTTAAAAGAAAATTTTCCTTCTTAACCAATTTTGATCCTTCCTTTTAAATATGCTGTTCAAATCATTCTTCTGTAATGAAAATAGGAAAACATTTGGAGTGAACTTGCACTTAATTGCAATGGACACATAAATGTATTTGCATGCTGGCTCGTAAAAACTACTGATGATATCACAATAGTAATGCTTTAGTCCGCATGGAATTGGAGTATACTGAGGCGCCAGTTCCCTGTAAGAAGGGTCACAAAATTTGCTGAACATCTTATTTCTTTTGCTTTCCTAATGTCAGCTCTTTATTTCCGGGGAGGGGGAAGTTCATAAAATCTTTTATTTTTGCTTTTCAGGGCCTGGGGAGAGGGAGGGGGAGGCGAACCAACCCCTTGTACATTTTTGTAAAATCCTGGATCTGCCCCTAACTCTGGGATTTAAGAAAATGGTTGCAGACACTGTGACGAAGGACGAATTATGTATCAGCCGAACGGAGTTCGGGCGAGTTGTAAAAAGTTCCAATATGGACGAGTCACCGGAATGATCAATAAATTACAAGAGTTGAGTTTAAATAACCAACAAATAGCCAGTGGAAGACTCATTTGTCAAGCCAGACCTGCCTAGCCCCATAACAGACACTTACGATCAAAGATGGAATCCAAGTACTTCACTTCGTCTTCAAAGCTCTTATAGAGGGAGTTTTGCAAGTCAGGTCGCATAAAGTTCTTCCGCGAGTAGAAAATGTCCTGTGGTGACAAAGAGAATTTAAAGAGATTTATTTCTTATATCATCTCGGTATAAATTGCATTCAGGCCTACCGATAAGAAGGTAGTGTTGACTGGTTAGAATTTTATTGAAAAATAAAGAGGGGTCCTCAAAATGAAGCTGTTTGAGTTTCCACTATAACTTGCAAAGCTATATAAAGACCCATGAAGATTTGGAAGGACCTACAAAAAAACAAGACACTTGGAATCCAAGTACTGGATTTTATCTTAAAAACTCTTAAAGAGGGAATCTTGCAAGTTAGGTCGCATCAAGTTGTTCCTGGAGTAGAAAATGTCCTACATGTATGGTGATCAAGACAAAGACATTTATCTCTTGGAATATCTACAATGTAGGAAAACATTGCTAGTAAATTCAGGCCTACCATCATTACTAAAGAATGCAAACAAAAGTAAAATTTGGTATGGAAATTATTTTGCTGGTGATACATTGCTGAGAGCCTATAAAAAATGGTCTCATCTGTTCTACAAGATCTTGAATTAAAAAAGGTTTTACTACTTACTACAATCTTGCCATTGCAGTATTTCTTAGCCAGATCAATAAGACAGTCCAGACTTTCCAAAACAGTGGTAGTACCGCATGTCTTCAGTATCAAACGTCTCTTTGAGATGAACAGACTACTCTCACTGGAGTAATAAAAAGGAATAAAAATTGTTTAACCTAAATGTAGAACTGCTGCACTAAGCAGATGGAGCAGCCAATGTCATGTATCTCCTGAAACCACTGCATTCGACACAGCTGGTAGAAATAAAGAAATGATAACTAATTTGTATCTTGACCTCTAAATGACCTTTCATCTCATCGTCATCATTGACAAAAGTTTATTTATCTGTATCTAAAAAAAAATAATTGGAACAAACTGATGCAGATAAGGAAACATATGTAATTTTATCTTTTGACCCCTAGATGACCTTTGAGCTTTAATATCATAATCACACATATTTTGTAACAGTCCTAACGACTATACATACCTCATTTGGACAAAATTGAATCACATATAAACATGTGACTTACTATGTAGCACTAACAAGGAAATCTTGAATTCTTTTTATATCATGGATACTTTAGATGAAAGGAAGCTAAATTGTACAACAGATGAAAATACGGGTACCGGTAATTGGTAATTCCTCATTGCCTCATCCCCCAAGATGAAAAGGAAATGGAGCAGAAAAAAGTTGTGGGTGTCATCCTTGAAGAATAATTCAATGAAACTGATTAGAATCTGAACACTTGGTTTGCAACAAATGAATCAGAATAGGAGAGAAAGCGGTCTGCTGATTCCAATGCAAAGCAAACCTTTATTTATTAAAGTCAATGCTTTGCTTGCTATTATGACATATTTGAATTAGGCACTTCAATTTGTCGATCTACAAGTATGGTATGCATGGCTTACATCTCTGATGAACAATACAGTTCAATAAAACAAGAATGCCTCCCCACCACCTTATGGTGGTGCAGGCATAAAATACCCTAAGAAAATCATGCCTTTTCTATCAAATTTAAACCCGAATTGCAAAGTTATCAGGGCTTGGAAGTCACATGCACATGATACCAGCATTTATAATTTGATTATCAAGCTGACTATTCAAGCGAATAAAAAAACTGATGACCTGCCCATGCCTTTTTTACATGGTGTATAGTGTAGGATAGAGAGAAATAAATACAAGCTGGGTTCAATTCAACTCTACACAACTGGCGATCACCTCATTTATTTTAGAGCTGTATAAATGGATGAATAACATGTACTGTATGAGTGTAATATGATATGAAATGACAAATGCAGCTGTCATAAATAATGATGCTTCAAACTATCAAGTTAACCAGTTCCAAAATGGTGTTTAATTGCCTTGAAAATATGCTCAACATGCATAAAAATGCTTTATTCTTCAGGATAGAAGAAAAAATCATTACTAGTATTCAGTACTATCATTCTACGATTTTAAAATTTGTAATCCAATACTCATTATCTAAAAATACTAACTAGCCATTTTTTTTTAGGTTAGGTGTTGCCACCTTCCTTCATTTTGATTGGCACAAAGTTGATATTTTCCAAGATGTAAACTTGCTGTATAGTAGTGTATGAAATTTTATTGTTAAAACAATGGAGTACATAGTTTACAAACTAGTTGGTAAACGTATTAATCATTTAATGAATAACAGTTTTGCTGGAGAAATTAGGATTAAAAGTCAGGAATTGCTTTACACGCATTAACAAATCTCAAATCAAGTAAGTTGACATTTCTCATGCACTATCACTCTCTAAATGGTCAATATGTTTACAAAATTCTTATAAAGCCCCAGTTATAAAGAAGCCACCACTGACCAGGAATGCAACCCATTGTTCAGGGGCCGGTCAACTGTTAACTGAACAAGGAGTCGTGTTGAATCCTTTTCAGTCAGGGTATCTATATCACTGGGGCATAATCCCACCATGGGCGGGTACTCGCCTCCTTTGATTTTACTACCCTGTCATGCTACTTTATATTGACTACAATGTATGTCGGTGAAAAAGGAAATAAATATCAAATTCCCTTTTGCATCTTACCTGAGAATATATGCATGCTGATCATCCCTCTCTGCAAAGCTCACAATCTCACATTTGACTTTCACAAGCATCTCAGCAATCTCACTCCTGCCAAGACACAAAGAAACATCCAGAAATGAAAATATCTAAAATCAAAACAACAATTATAACTGACATATATTCAGCACATTTTAAAAAAGCTGCTGTGAAATTCTGAAATATATAATCAGCTATCTTTAGAAGAAGACAAATTTCGCAGTAGTCGTTTGATTTTTCTTAAAATTCTAAAACTAACATCTCCATGACAATTTGACTTGCAAGTTAAGCAGATCAGACAGTGTACTGACGTTCAGCTTACACTCCTTCCAATGCAAGCCAAACGTAATTCCACCACTAAATCTGCATATTTGTGCACTCAGAAATCAATCTTCAAAATCGCTAGGCTAACACCTGCTAAAAATGCATTGAAATGTCTGAAATTCCTTGAATGCAAAAAAAATACATACCAAAATATTGACTGAAATATTGGCATTAAATCTGAAGTTTATATCAGAACTAGGCCTACTTTTGAACTACAGTCTGTACAGAGTTTGCCTATATAAACATTGAATACCTTGGTATATTTCTCAGGTCACAAGCAATCTTCGGTGCAGTTTCAGCCTCTCCATTCTCGCAGGTAAGGGGTTCAAACCACAGTTCAAGAAGCTTCTCGGTTCCCTCGTAGTGTGTCAGCTGACCGCCCTCATTGTCGACCTTACCACAGCTCTGATCCATGATCGCATGGCCAAAGGTAAAGCCACCTGCCTTCAGTGGATTCGGCTAACTGAAAATAAATGTTTGATTTGTTGAGAGGAAAGAATAAATCACATTTGAACTTTGTTCATAAAAAATGCTTTATTGCACACAAATTGATATTTAAAGCACACTTGGCCATCTCGTGAAATAAGCCACCTATAGTCTCTAGTCCCGGGCATTAAATTACTTAGTCAACCGCCACTGACGAAATGATGGAGGGGTGGACTATTTGGCGCTAATGCACTTTCGTATACATCCAGCCAATTTTCACTATCCAAATTTCATCAAATTAAATCAAAATTACATCAAGATTATACAACTTGTTTATAATATATTGTGACCTTTCTCACCTTCAATAGTGCCAATTCATTATATGATTTATTTTAAGTTTAATGGCTGAATCTTTAGCAATCTGCACCTTCGCGAAGTTGCTGTGCACAGGAAACTGAAGTTGACACCAAATATCTGTAATGTCCAGCCAACCTGACAAGCAATGCAGAAATTTGGTGCTAACTTCAGTTTCCTGCAGCGATTTTGCACGCGTCAAACGTTCAAAGATTCAACCGATTAAACTTGAAATAGCTTTGGCATTATTGAAGGAGAAAAAGGTGCCAATTTTTACAATCTTGATCAGTTGATGTAATTTTGAATCAATTTGATGAAATTTGGGCAGACTCGGAGAATAGCGACCATATTGCGTGCGCGCGCCATGTAAAAATTGCAAACATCGGCGGCAGAAGTCCAAAATACACACAGGTATTAACCATCCACAAAACAAGTCCAAAAGCGACTTTTATTACATTTCATAAACAGAATAATGGTTTTAAATGTCATTTTCTTTTCCCTCCTTATCATATTATTACAAGAAATATTTTGAAAATGTAATCGATTGTGGTGTTAAAAAGTGTAAACTTAAGCCAAATTTACCAAATGTTTGTTGGTCGAATCTGGTGCAAAAATCATCGCCGACGCACTACCGCACGCTTCCAAAGGATTATACACAAATTGAACACATCGCGCGCATCTGGTCGCTATTCTCCGGGTTTGCCAAAATTTGGATAATGAAAATTGGCTGGATATGAAAGTGCATAATTATAATAATAGTATTCACGAGAATCATATGCCGCACACTCTGGCCGGCCCACACTCTTATAATGACTGGGTTTTAATTCACTCTGCTGGTTTGCCATGTTTCAAGTTAGACAGTGAAGATGTTCATGCAAACGCAGCGATTCACATGCAGGCCATCCAGCTTCCAGCGACCGCGGCGCGGCGAGCTTTGCTTTAATGGCTTTAACGTTACACAGTCACATGTGCAATTAGTATCGAAACGGCGGGCAGCCGCAGAACCCGGCTGGCATGGCTAAGCGAGCCATGTTTTTTGCCTTTCCTTTTTAATTTTTGGCTCAGAAAATAATGTGTCTAATGTAGAACTGATTATGCAATCGTTATACCATCAACTTACCTTCAGTACACGTATAAAACAAAGTTGATTTAATAATTGAACTTTCACTCAGTCTCATTGCTCCTCCACATTTCATGTGGCGTTCCATGGACAAATAGCGTAGCGAAGAGGGCTCAGTCACCGAATAATACACATAAAAAGCTGTCGTACGCACAGACCATAGGGCTTCCATTTCGGAGAATACACGCTCATACTAGCAAGCAAGGGACACAGAGCTCTTGTAGACGAGTGTGATGACCCCTAAAATAAAGAACGCCAAAGCATTGGGTTAATTGATTGACTATTTTAGTCATTGTACGATTCGGATACTAATTACGTTCTTTATTCAACCAGGATTTTAGG
>BQKZ01001564.1:24107-37107 GCA_036244855.1 Temnopleurus reevesii
GCTGAGGGCTATTCTTACATCGGCACGGCGGACAAAGCAGAGTGCGGAGCGACCTGCATCCCCTGGTCCGAAACGTCGATGTCTTCTTCGCACGGGCTTGTAGAGAACCATTGCCGAGGGTTCAGTGATACTAGCGGGATCCCGAATGGCGTTAAGACATGGGGCCGCCCATGGTGCTTCACTAGCGCAACGACCACCGAGAAATGCCAAGTGAAAGACCACTATGACTTCTGCTACCCTGCGCTCAGTAAGTTTTGGTCTATGTTTTCCCCAAGTCAATTCATTACTGTTCTTAAGTCGATAGATCAGTTTTGGGAGAGATGGCGCTTAAGGTATTTTGTCCGTATTTTCACGAAGTGACGTGAGTCAGAGGGTATTATTACACGAAATGAATTACAAATCCATTGTTTATGTGTCCTTCAATAGAATTAACAGGTTGTTCGATAGGATACCCGTTTAATTGACGCTATGTCGGGATTTCTTTGTCTTCATGCAACAATACTCTTTAGCTCCTGTCACTTCGTAAAAACACGGACGATTTAACTAGTATGTGAGCTGAAGTAAGATTATTACCACAATGCAATTTTCCAATGGCAAATTAGAGCAAGTTCATAGTGTGTTTGAATAAAATCGCCCTAGAAATCGCTTAATTATCGCAAAATAAAAACAGGCGGGCTGATAGAAAACCATTGCCGAGGTTTCAGTGACACTTCGGGTATTCCGAGTGGCGTTAAGACGCGGGGTCGCCCATGGTGCTTCACTAGTGCAAAGACCACTATGACTTCTGCTACCCTGAGCTCGGTGAGTTTTGGTAAAGGTGTTTCCAAGCCAATTTTGAACTGTTCTGAAGCGATTTATCTAGAAGATCATTCAATTTCGCTCAAATTGCACCTCTGCATTTTGCGCGAAATCAAGTGCTCCGAAGTGGAAATGTTTTTTTTTAAATAGTTTGTAATTATTTATGAAAACATCATATATCATGTGGAGAACGGAACATTGTAAGGGGGTCCTAAGATGGGCAGTGGCGAACATTTCAGTAAACTCTTTTGGGTGCAAATTTTGCTGTCAGTCCATTTATTTGGATGGGGCGAAAATTTTCGACTAGAAAATTCCTGAAGCATTGTTTTTCGTGTCATGCGTTTGAGGATCACCAACAATTACTCGAGCCCTCTCCCTACAAACAAAAACATTAAGCATCATAGGAAAGTCTTTGTGATATGTCACTGAATTTAAGATAAGCTTTGATTGTGTTATATTCTATTTTTGTTCATTTATTTCATCTCCATGAACAGGCGGTGACAACATTGACAATGGTGCCGACAGTGATAACGGTGAAAACATCGCATAAGAGATAGGTAAAGAAATGACACAACTTATTTTTCTTATGTTTTTTTTCTTGTTTTTTGTTTTGTTTTGCAAACACGTGTAATTTTTTCATCGGATAGTAATTTCGTCGCTTTCAAAGACTGGAATTATTGATATCTCACTCTTATCCGAGGGAATATGATAGCGCTAAACCACATCAGGGGCCTGTTGCATAGAAGATGCAATTAATACGTACGATGAATATTATTCGTAAGTCTATATAGCTATAACACGTATCATAAAGATTTGATTAATTGTCTATTTATTGCATCTTTTATACGTTACAGGCCAAAAGGACTTTTCTAATTTCTTGCTTTTTTAGATAATCTCCCGGCTTAACGTCTTTCTGGAACTGAAATTGAAAGCCAGTCCGATGTTAGTGACAAACGAGCTAATATTAGTAACCCCATGTATTTTCAAAACTCCGTGTGTACTCTCGCCATCCTGATGAAAGTCTTCCTCAGAGATGACAACCGTTCCGTAATATGCATGAGGTTAACATTAAACTGTGAAATGAACTATTGAAAAAAAGTTAGAGAAAACATGGCAGCATAATTTATTTATTAAAAGATATTCAAACAGGATAACAAGATCAATTATATACAAGGTAAAAATTGGTTTTCATCTTGGTCCTGGAACAAAACAAAAACAAAAACAAATACTCTCAAGCGATTCACTTATGATGAATGCCCTGAGTTTATATGAAAATGCATCTCATTTTCCAGAACGGTTGGCAACTCTGCTTCTATAATATAAAGGTCTATTAACATTTGTCATTTCTTCTTCTTCTTCTTTCAGTAACGGACTCATTGGACCTTTCATCGTTCAACAATTCCCCGCGTTCAAGATGATTTAAATCTTAATTTTAGCATAGTTTGGGGATGTGGATAATCAAAATAATTTGTCTTGATTTTATTCTTTTCCTCTGTTACTAACATTATACTTGGAATAATCAAATACTGAGATGTATTATACTTAGCTCATCAAANAACACGTATCATAAAGATTTGATTAATTGTCTATTTATTGCATCTTTTATACGTTACAGGCCAAAAGGACTTTACTAATTTCTTGCTTTTTTGAGATAATCTCCCGGCTTAACGCCCTTCTGGCTCTGAAATTGAAAGCCAGTCCGATGTTAGTGACAAACGAGCTAATATTAGTAACCCCATGTATTTTCAAAACTCCGTGTGTACTCTCGCCATCCTGATGAAAGTCTTCCTCAGAGATGACAACCGTTCCGTAATATGCATGAGGTTAACATTAAACTGTGAAATGAACTATTGAAAAAAAGTTAGAGAAAACATGGCAGCATAATTTATTTATTAAAAGATATTCAAACAGGATAACAAGATCAATTATATACAAGGTAAAAATTGGTTTTCATCTTGGTCCTGGAACAAAACAAAAACAAAAACAAATACTCTCAAGCGATTCACTTATGATGAAAGCCCTGAGTTTATATGAAAATGCATCTCATTTTCCAGAACGGTTGGCAACTCTGCTTCCATAATATAAAGGTCTATTAACATTTGTCATTTCTTCTTCTTCTTCTTTCAGTAACGGACTCATTGGACCTTTCATCGTTCAACAATTCCCCGCGTTCAAGATGATTTAAATCTTAATTTTAGCATAGTTTGGGGATGTGGATAATCAAAATAATTTGTCTTGATTTTATTCTTTTCCTCTGTTACTAACATTATACTTGGAATAATCAAATACTGAGATGTATTATACTTAGCTCATCAAACTAGTTCTACCAGCATCATAAATGCTCGGTTGTCACACACACACAGACACAGGTTTGCTTGCTTTCATAAGAACTAACAATATATATAATGACCAATTTTCCTAGATATTTTCATTTTCCTTACGAGTTTATTTCAAACACGGCAGTATTTACCTCATAAAACATATAAATCAGAATCAACTCAATGATATTTATGTTCAAACGTTTTCTCGGTGTGCAGTATCTATTCTCTATAAGAGATATGGTCTGTAATTTTCTCATTTAAATACTCAAAAGCTTTTAAATCGCTATGGTATCTAAATAAAATCATAAAACGATAAGCCATTGTTTTAAAGTTTTGATATATTTCTTTTCAATTTGGTATAAAACATGAAAACTGTATATGAGATTTTGCGGAGAGAGGGGGGAGCGAGTGAAAGGGAGAAAGAGATAGAATGAGAGAGAGGACGGGAGAGAAAGGACGGGGGAGAGAGTCGGGGAGAAGGAGAGAATGAGAGGGAAGAGAGAGTGATGGGGGAGAAAGAGATGGTGAGCATGATGAGAGGGGAGGGGTGAGAGTGGGAGGGAAGAGAAAGAGAGAGTGAGAGGGGTGAGGGGAGAGAGAGAGAGGGGGGGGGAGAGAGACGAAGAGATGCGAAAGAGAGGGAAAGGGAGAGAGAGGAGAGAGAGAGAGAAAGAGAAGGGGAGGAAGAGGGGAGAGATAAGAAAGAAGGAAGTGGGGAGTAAAGTCAAAACTGTAAAAATTAAAACTTTTGAATTGATCCTTTGATTTTGTTCAAATTTTCACAATTCGACTATCGGCGCATTATGATAAAGGCCCCAGCACACCAAACACGGCACGGCATCACGGCACGGTTTTTACGCGATGTCTCCACTGTGATTGGCCAATTGTTAAAAAATTTGTGCGCGGAGGAGCGCGTTGGCCAATAACAACCGAGATACTGCGTAAATGCCGTGCCGTTATGCCGTGCCGTGTTTGGTGTGCTGGGGCCTTTATAGTAATGAGTTATCCAAGCACAAGGGGAAGGATGGTATCGTTATTTCAACAAAAAGACCAAAACTGATATCAGCCTCTGATGACGAATAAATATTTGACAATCTGATTACCGCTATTGAAATAATGCCTTGACCTGAAGTAAAATGTAATACAGGGCAGACTCTCCGATAAAAAAAGGAATTGAGGCGGACGAAGCCTTAGGATTTTAAGTAAAAAATACGGTACCTTATACGTGCAGCGAGAAGGCGAGTCGTTCAATTTGCCAAAACGCCTTTATTAAGATGAGCAGCCAAGTAGGCGACAAATACAAACTCGTCTTGGCGCCTTATCTGATACGAAAAGTCGCCTTCTTGTCCTTTTTGTCTTAAACAAGGCGCCAAAGCGAGTTTGTACAAGTCGCCTTCTTTGCCTTTTCGTCGTAAACAAGGCGCAAAGGCGAGTTTGCACAAGTCGCCCTCTCGTCTTATCGTCCTCGAGAAGGCGCCTTGGCGAGCTGAACATATCGCCTTCGCGCTGCACGTATGAGCTTCCGTATTTTTTTTTAATTCGTCAGTATTCGTCCGGGTGCTGTTCGCATTAAAGCCGGAGTAAGCCTTTTGTAAGCCAAGTTATGACTTTGTATGAATAAAGTGTTATGCAAAAGATAGATAACAATTATAAATGACTACTAGTCTATTTAGCATGAAGATGTGTATTAATATATACATTCATTGTCATTCGCACCTGAAGTAAATGATCTATTTCGAAGCCGGCTCGGAAATTCAGAGCAATTTCGTCTGTTAATTGAGAATTTTCCCATTTTTTAGTAGAGCTATCACTGCGGAAAAAAGTGACCTCGACGTTGATGCACCCAATATGGAATCAAAACCGAACCATACTTTCCATAACCCATCACCAGTTCCCCCTAAATGATTCTATTATTCTCCGTCAGCAAATAGATAAATATGAGGCTATATATTCCCAGCTATTCATCCCGCATTAGCGCACGGTCCGTCACAAAATGAAAAGGGTGCTCTTACGATGTTTGTCTACGCCCACTAATGCTAGCTATAGGGGCTTTTGAGGCTCACATACACCTTATCGGTTTAAATAATTCGAGTATAATTTGCGCGCAAAAGTGGAGCGATAATGGGCTTCGCTTATTCTGGCGTGTCTAATACAATTACGAGCCATTTTAACCTTATCAAAAGAGTTTTAAAAAAGACGGCCGCAGCGTTCTCCCTTTACCCAAATTATTGAATATATCCCTATGGAATTCATAGGCGCACAGATCACGGAACATATCCCCAGCCTTTCCGCTTCAAAATTTTGGTATTAGGAGTATTATAGTCCCTCAATACCGCGAGATAAATTCGTTGAATTGTATTCGGTTAAAGCGCTGTGAAAAATGTGTGTAATATTGTACGTCATAAAGTATAGTCAAGACGGCATTGGTATTTTGGCGCTTAGATTTTTTATCTTCGCTATTCAGAAATAGCGCGCCAGACACAAAGAGAACCGCCTTCTTATACAAACGACACATGTCGCACACAATAGGCGCAAAACGGGAAGCATCATCTTATTTCATCCGCGCCACGAGCAACATTTATTTAAGCATTTTTTTTTCAGAATATATTTCAACAGGATAAAGACAAGATCAGTAAAATATGTGTCAATCAAGATTATGATATAAACAACAATTAACAATACAATTTATACAAAGTCATAGAAAATACAATGTAAAAATAAATTCAATTTAAAATATTGAAACATAGGAATAAAAATAAACTCCAAATGATTACAAAATACTACTAAAAATATTGAGACCATTATAAACATGTTAATTATAAACATTGTAAACATGAGTGTCTGCATGAATTGAGAAAATGAAAGATGATAGGCTTGTTTTTTAAATCTAATTTTTGCAGAATATGAAAGAATTTTGCTGTTTATGAAAAAAGAAATAATATTGTCTCTTGAAGCCTTTATATGAATTGGGAAGTGCTCTGTAAACGCATTTTCATTACACATTATGACGAGAAAAAGATACTGCATTTTTGTTCGAATGAGGCAAAAATGAACGTTCTCCAAGTCATAAATGACTTTGGGATGAATAGGGATATAATCTAACAAGCGGATTTACTAAAGAGTTACTCACAATAGCCCTACAAAGGCTTAAAATCCAGTTTCCATATATTGCTTGTCATGCTTGTAGAAAACGAGTGCTAACATCAGATGAGCACTTGTTTTATACCGTCCACAGGCCTCCGCCACTAATTTCGAAAATCAATTGTCATGGAGGTTTTCGATTTCATTTGTCACAGTCACAGTCATAGTCGACCTGGAAGTAGTACGTCATAGTTTTACGCGTCTTCTCATCAGAGAGTAAAAATCCCAACTCCCTGTTCTCATTGTTACCTACCTAACTATTTCTGACGTAACAATAAGCAGACGCTATGACGTACTACTTCCGGTCGACGTACCCTTCGTAGCAGTTGACTGAAATCGAAAACACTATACATTGTCACTGGTCAACGTTGCTTATAAAGTATGCTATTACGATTGTAAGAACAATCATAATTTTCAGAATAGATAATTGAAACCAATGAATATTTCTTTGATTGTAATATGCCGACAGACATGACAGGGATCATCACAATACCTCTTGAAGTAACCGTCATCTCTTCCGTCTTTGTCACTTAAAAAAAAACGCGTTTTCGAAATTGGTGGACGGTATAAAACGAGTGCGCATTTGATCTGCGCGTCTTTTAATGCACACATTAGATGCGCACATTTTCTTCCGTCCTCATGCCTCCGTCGACCGATTAAAAATTCACTAAAACCCAACCACTGGACGGTGGAAAGGCGCAGTCACAAGTCATGTTCGCGTTTTATAGCAAACCCATGTCTAACTTATATTTTAAATTACGTTTCTCTAGTGCAGAAAAGAAAACCTGACTGACACTACATGTGCATAAAAACATCGAACTCAAATCGAACGAATTGAACATCAGTCAAGCGTCTGTATTCCTAAAGAGCGGCTCACACCTAGCCTTTTTAGCCTGTGTCTTTCCAACTTTTTTAAAATTAAACAACGCTCCCTGGACGCACAGTATACGCTGGTCTGACGGTGAACTGACGTTCGGCTTGTACTCAACTGCTCAAAGAGCGTATGCCGAGCGTCAGTCCACCGTGTGACCTGCGTCTTTTGTGCGTCCAGGAACCGTTTCTTATTATTAAACGATGGGCCAACACAGGCTAAAGACGCAAAGATGTGAGTTAGCCTTTACCTATTTATGTGCACATGGATGTACTTCAAATGTCATATACATTTGAATATGTCCTCTATGCCCCCCCCCCCCTCTCAACGATGCGCATACGGCAAGGATGTAACCGAGCCTTTTGCGACGAGACTGCCCTCAAGTTCTTACGTCCCTCTCTCACGGTGTTGACGGAGAGCGTTTTGACACTCACCCCGACGCCGTCGGGCTACCATTTGCGCTCGAGCCGTCACGCCTAAATCCCCGCGCAAATCTTCCACAACAAACATGACATGTAGTGGTTGTTATCATTGACTCAGTTTTCTCGCCTGCCCCTCAAAAGGAAAAAATCCACATTTTGGGGGAAATTTATTTACCGTGGCTTTTCCGGAATAATGAAATGAGTTGACACACAAGCTACGCGAGATTGATGATTTGAGATGTGATATGCCAGTGACGTGTTTTATCTTCGTCTGACAGAAATCAACGTATTCTACTTCACCGCAGCCCCTTTTGAGAAGACTCTTACGAGAGAAAAAAAATGATAATGCCACAATCGGAATGGGATCAAATCGCCAATTGTCCAAATTGTGCAAATGAAATAACAATCACCACTTTATGCAGACTTTCATAGATCCTTATTCTATAAGAACGTTGTCATCAACTCAAAAAAGTAAAACTTATCACGAATTTCAGCATGGAATGTGTTTGATAGACTGTTCATAGTTCTATATACACACAACTCTACGAACGACTGCTGACTCTTTACTGCATTCAATGATAACCCCTAACACTAAATCACACCTGAAAAAAGAATCACCAGTCGTTCGTACAGTGGTGCGTAGATCCACGAACAGATTTATGAAGCAAAACCAAGTTTATAATGTTATATAGTAACACAAAGTATGTTAACATCTAAGTTAGATAACTTCAATATCATTATCAACCTGTTACATTCCAGTTACATAATATTATACCTGCAAAAAATTGAAATTGATACGTATTCTTTATTCAATAATTGTAGGTGATAACCCATTATGCGAATCTGACATAGCACCAACTATTAGAATACTGCTTTAGAAATGCACATTCGCCGTATAGTGATAAAGTCGCGTGCAACTGTATATAGCTATATCGCTTTATTTGAAAGCAGTCAATTGCTTAATGATAAGGAAATATATTGTTCAATAAAACGTTTAATTGTAAGGCATAGTTTGGCTGGTATTGAAATATATAAATTACATCGTGTTTATTTCTGTCAAGAAAAAATTGGTGATAAATAAAAAGACTATATTTCAGAAAAGAAAATGTAATCGACGCAACCTGTTCAGAGCTAATTCTAAAAGGATTCGACACTATAATTTGCTCTAGGTGCTATCAAATCTTTCTTGCAATTAGAAAAAAAAAGAAATGCACTTCGTCTTTGGCTGATACTGCTGCAGCATTCCCCGTTCATTTTGTTGTAATATTTAGGTATGAAAACACAGACTACGACAGAAACGAAGACGGAATCGACGCAACCCGATCGCGACTAATTCGGAAAGGACATGGCGCTAATTTGCACTAAGTAGTGATCAAACCTTGTTTATATTGAATTGGAACACATATCACGGCCGACACGCTCATTCATTATCATCTTGGTGATATTTGGGAAGAAATTTACACTGATTGGAAACAATAGTGGCAATCCTGAGCTGGGAATCGATCATGCTCACCTCTATTCCTCTTAAAGGCCCAAATGACAGTCTGTCAATTTGTGGCACATTTCCTTTTTAATTTTCACTATATAGGATTTAAACGAAATCACGGTAAACTTACACGAAACATGTGAAATATAACCTGGAAAGTTACTTTGGAGACGTTCGTTTGCTTTTCACTTTATTTAAGTCCTATTTTGTACATGAAGTATGTTACCAAAGTGAAAAATTGATAAAGAAAAGGGGTTTTCTTCGACCAACCAACGGTTGGAAACCAAAGATTTCTCCTTTTTTATCCTTACAGTAACAACAATCAGAGACAGTACTTTTTAAGATTAATTTGGCTTGCGCTTGACGCAAGCGTCTCCCTGTCGTATTTTGCTAATAATAATAATAGATGCAATTTGTATAGCGCACGTATCCACTCTGCTGAGTGCTCAAGGCGCTTTACATTATTATTATTACCCTGGCTTTAGCCCGGCAGCCATCCGCGGCGCACTTGGCATTTCAAGGAATAAATATTCCTGCCAGGTACCCATTCACCTCACCTGGGTTGAGTGCAGCACAATGCGGATGAATTTCTTACTGAAGGAAATTGACGCCATGGGTAGGACTCGAACCTACGACCCTCTAGTTGAAAGGCGAGAGTCACGACCACTACACAACGGCGCCATTAAATCAGTCGCATTTTATACGCTAAACTTACCTTGGATATTTTGCGAATATGTGACTCGGTCTTTCCATGAGAACAAAATGCTCCGATTCTTTATCCCTTATAGATATGACTGAATTAAAATGATTCAATCCCTGCGAGCAGGAGGGACAAATATGTGAAGCAAGTAAACACCATCATTTGATACTTCACAATCAATTCATGACTACAAGAGAAAATAGCCTCCATGTTTATTCACTAAACAGGTGCGACATCCATTTGCCATTCTCAACAGAATGATAGGCATATATGAAAGGAACTGATTTTCGTATGCATCTATAGCTAGTGTGAATACTTCAATGAAAGTTGTCTATTCTGTCCAAATTGTCTGTTCCTTCTGCTCAAAGTGCATCCCCTACTCGATGATATTTGGAAAATAAGACAATCATAGGAGGATCCAGAGGGTGCGAGGGGCCGCCCCCCCCCCCCCCCCCCCCCCCCCCCCATTGGCAATGCCGGAAACCGTCTCGCCAAGCAAAAAGGCCGCTATGTCTCTTCCGTTCGGGACTTTTTTTGCTTGTCAGCTCGACGATGGAATGTAGTTTAAAAGTTTATTTTAGATATTATGTTATTTCATTATTATTAGTTTAGTTCGTTTTATTATTTCAATTATTTTTCAATTTAATTTTTCATTTCATTTCTTTTATTATTATTTTATTTCATTTTATTTCATTTTATTTCATTTTTATTATTATTATTATTTTATTTAATCCTTATTTGGGGGCTTGTCAGAAAATTCGCCGCCCCCCCCCCCCCCCCTCCATTGGAAACGATAGATCCGCCCCGCATATACCAGGGAGATGGGACGTCTCGATATTCTGATAATGATAATTGGAAAAACCTCACTGATCACACATCATCGATCATGTTCTACGTTCATCTGTCTTGAGGAAAAGCAAACAATTTTGTTAAAATCTTCATATCGTCGCATCTTTGTTTTCCAATATCATTGCTATCATCTATTTCGTCAAAAAAGAAGGTTTTTCCAAACAACTTCATCAAAATATCGTTTGATTCAGCGTAAAACCGTTCAACTTAGACAGAATCCGAATTGCGCAAATAGTTTATTTTATTCTGTTTTATTGGGATGCAATGCATTTTTTCTCTCTCATTTCAGTGTGCAACTAATTAACGATCAAATTAAAAATGAAAGAACAAGAAGTGTGTTTTTTTTATCCAAGGTGAAATCAAAAGACTTTTTTTAAATATGAAAAAATATTGGAGTGAAATTAAATGATCACTTCAGGCTGCTAATTTGAAATAATTATCCCTCTAGATGGAATTATTATTATGTATTATTATTATGAATTGAATAAGAAAAAAACCTATTAATTCAATAAACCAGTATTTTGTCTATGTTAAGACTTTGTAGGATAAAGGTTCGGTTTATGATCATAATGTAAAACAAACTCTAATACTTAAAAATTATGAAAGAAAATATAAACATTCAAACTGCAACCTGTTCAGAGATAACACGATCTCTCAATGGAATTATAACCAAATACAATTGATCTCTCCATGGCTAAACATCTATCTCAAAATAATGTGGGATAAAGGTTCGGATTATGATCATAACACAAAACAAACTATAATTCTGAATATATGATAACACAAAAACATTAAAACTGCAACCTGTTCAGAGATAAAAACACGATCTCTCCGTGGCTAAACACTGGTTTAAGGGGGAACCAAACCTTTAGATTGGCGGCGAGCCGCGGCGGGGCGCCATCGCGAATATGGGCCAGTGGTATTGGCTTGTTTCGGGGGCACATCTGTCATTGGGTGGCTGTATTAACTAAAGTAAACTTGTCTCAGCTAAAGTGTGTCCAGGCGTTGTGGTGATAATGAGTGGGATCATTGTCTCATCTCGCTAAGTCATCGGCCTGGGTTTGTCCAGGAGCCAGTGTCAATATTCCTCCATCATCATCCGTCTTAAAGGCCGACTTCACACCTTCGCGTGTTTAGCCTGCGTTGACCGAGCGCCTTTTCACTTAAAAACGCTCCTCAAGCGCACAGTAGACGGTAGATTGGCGTTCTGCTTGCGGTCAAGGAGTGTACACCAAACGTCAGTCCCCCATATAACCTGCGTCTTTGTACGTCAAGGGAGCGTTTTAATTTTTTTTAAACGCTGGACTGACGCATCCCAAAATGCAAAGGTGTGAGTCGGCCTTTAACATCGATGAAATGAGAGGGAGAGGGGGTGGAAGATGGAAAGATTGGAAAAGATGCATGTTAATTGGTAATATTTTGCGCCATATCGGGTAAGAATGTACTCATTTTTGTTTAGAATTCACAAATTTCAACCAACATTGTGTACAATTTTACCCAATGGTGTGCAGGACCCCACGTGATACCAACATCTTCTTGCTAGGGTATCCTGGTAGAATATTGATCAATAAATGAATTAATAGATAAATAGATAAATGTTAACTGATATGTTCTCTTTTTACACAATATTGAGTAAACTGTTTTACTCATCCTTTTAGAGTGTATGATACAGGTATGTCATAGCTTAAGCCCCGGTCACATAGGACCCCGGAAGCAACACGATTCACTCCGACTCGTTGTTTTGAGGCAGTTAACTATGAATTAACAAAGAGTCGGGGTGAAGCGTGTTGCTTCCTGGGTCCTATGTGACCGGGGCTTTATATTGAGAAAAAATAGATACAACATGCAATGCTTCCTCCATTGATGCAAGATTCTAAAACCAAAAACTCACTTCTTAGGTCACAAATGTGATTGTTTTGATTCCCCAAAATGACGATTTTGAAAAAATTGCGACAGCCGGTCGGAATTTCTTTTTTTTAATGTATATTTTTGGAACATTTTGGAACAGATTTCATGCAGAAAACAATACTTAGAGTGGTTTTAAAAGCCTTACTTTTCAGGTTTTATCTCACATGTTAGTCTATAATTCTACTGAAAATGACGTTACATTCTAATATTATATTTTTCATGATTCTTTAATGGTTTTACTCAGATTTTTTTAAATTTGAGTGAAAAAGAGAAAAAAAGAAAACTTCAAGTCGGGTGGACCATTTTCGGAGGGTCGGTCGGTCTTGGGCTTCCAAACAACATTTCATGATTATTACTGTACTGGCGTGTTCAATGTCCTATACACCAACATGACCAATACCTGCAACTTAAAATGATTGCTGTCAAGTGTTCAATACACCAGATGCTCTATCTTGACATCGATATTCAATATTATGATAATGCCAAATTTCTCTTATTCTTCTC
>BQKZ01001564.1:43186-56317 GCA_036244855.1 Temnopleurus reevesii
CTGAAATGATTAATAAACATTTTACTTTTCTCTCTCCCGAGAGCGGGCGCTATGTCAATCATATCCAACAAGCATGGAAACTCTTCAATTTCACGGTGCTTATGGTCGAGGTAATACGGTATTTTTCTTTAAATCGTTTCTCTGTAGTTATTTTTTCTTTGAATATCTACTACCAACACGATATAAACTATTTCTGCAAATTCAAGCGGACCACAGACAATAGAACCGTAAGCCGTGTATTCAATTGTGCGGACACAACAATGACAAGCTGGTTTCGATTGGAATAGAATTTCAAATGACCATTAAATTTGCGTTCGACTTCATTTTTCGAAAATAGTTTATACCGTGTTTACCTTGTAATGAATTGATACCATAAAGATATAACGGCACACTTATACAATAAAAATATAATTGTTCTAACTGCAAAATGTTCGGATTCGACAGACTTTCGCAAACTCATTTGTACCATATTTAATTTTCCTTTATTTGTCATTCAATTTAGAACTATCTTCATTCAAATTAGCAGCCCAAAGTGGTCATTCAATTTCAATGTCAATCAAAAAGTTGTTTGATTTCACTTTGAATTTAAAACCCTTCTTACTATTTTTCAACGATTTGATCGTTCTTACTTGCACGCTTAGATGAGGAAAATTTGAGATCGCGTGCCAATTAAATCAAATAAAATTACTATTAAAGTAATTAAATGTTAATCTCACAGGTCATTCAAATGCCTTTATTGGATAATCGTCGATATTTCTCAACGATTTCAGTCTAATCCTGATTAACATCACAGCATGATCAGAAAATCATGTGCTATGATCGTCTTTTGGCAAAGATGATTGATGAAAAGCTAGATGAATCTCAATAAACGAAAAGACTTATCCGAGTATATGAGCATTCTACGGTTCTTCTTACCAATGATTACCATTTAAGCGTATCACTTTTCGCTTCTTAAATAGAGAAACTCATCATTAAATGTTGTCAACATTGCCTCTCAAGTCATATATCGCGCATCGTTCTTACAAAGCGGCGGGCAGATTAATCCTACAACTTCTTCCCCAATTTGTCTGACGAAGCATAAAAAGCAAACCAAGATCGTTCAATCTTCGTACCAATTCCTTAATTGTCTCCCATCTCTCATCATTTGATTGGAAAATGGCTTTGATAACGTGAAATTCTGACTCAATATCTATTGGTTTAGATGTTGCATGATGGGGAGAAGAGCGATTTGGGAATTGGTCAAGAAAGTACCGCGTAATTTTATAAGCCTTGATCTTCAAGGTCAGTTATAGGACAGGCACACCTGCAGGCTGATCCAGCCTTGCTGCAAAACAGAATTATCTTACAATCCAAACTATGTCTAATGTTTTTTTTATTCAATGAATTGGTACTATTGAGATTAAGAAACATTACCTTAAACATGTTCAAGCGTCAGATTTCAAAAGGAATAAGACAGCAATGATTTTAATGAGACCAGGGTGCATGGGATATGTATTTTGATAAGACCGCCTTTTACCTTCGTATACATCGCTGGCGTATATCCTCATGAATTGAATTTATTTCATGAGCTGCATGCATGTGCGGAAATTAGGATGGAAGACACTAAGCTGACGCGTTCATGACGCTCCATCAACGCAAATTTACGGAGGAAACGCTGAGTTGACGCTAACTTCTGCATATGTTAAGCGCTAGACGAACGCTTGCGACGTCGCTTCGGTCAAGCGTCTTCGTTCCGTACTTTCGCGTTTACGGCGCGTTATGAAAGCTTGGCAGGCTTCGGCTATAAACGCAAAGGTGTGAGTCTGCCTTTACACTTGACGTACACTTTGAATATTAGCGCAAATGTGTGACCGACCCCTTTCAAATGATACCGACAACATAATCCTATTGGACACCCGTGGATGCTCAACCACGCATGCTCAGATTAATCAATTCCGAGTTCTGATGGGGTCTGTGACATAAAACACGTTTTCGATTAGTCGTAAACTTTAGTACACGATTTCCCATAGAATTGCGATTGATATCAATCGTATGATCGATGGGAAAGATTTGTGTTACAGGGCTCTGGTGTTTGAGCGGGAAGATTTCTCGTACCCCACGCAAAAGATTTTTGCTCTTTTTCTGCTCCATCCACCCATTCCCTCCCATCATTTTTTATTTTCTCTCCTTTTATATCCATTAATTCTAATAATGGATTATTTTCTTTTGTTTATATAAATTTATTTACTTATTCATTTGATTATTTATTTACTTCTTATTATACATATAAACAAATTATATACCTATTCATTTATTAATTGATTAATACATTTATTTATTTATCTATTTATCTATTGTTTTATTAATTTACCTGTCGTGTGGGGGAGGGGATAGAACACCCTTTAACAGCAAAACACTCTCTCGTTCGTTTTTCCATCCGTCTTTCTCTCTCTCTCTCTCTCTCTCTCTCTCTCTCTCTCTCTCTCTCTCTTCCTTTCTCTCTCCCCTCAAATTTCGTCCTCTCTTTTAATTTGTATTTCGTTCATCTCTCTTTTGTTTATCCCTTATCATTCTATTGCTTGCACGCAAAATATAATTTACATCGAATCTTACGAGAACTTCCAATCCTCTTTTTTTTCTTCAAACACGACAATAGAACGTACGCCGTGTATTCAACTGTGTGGACACAACAATCACAAGCTGGTCCCGATTTGAATAGCATTACAAAGGACCATTGAATTTGCGTTCGACTTAATTTTTCGAAAATAGTTTATATCGTGTTTTCATTATATTCATTCTGTATTCATCTCTCTTCCCTCTCTCAGACGATAAAATAAATTGATGAAATAAACCGGAAATGTATACCTTTAACTCAACTCACGCCATTTCCCTCTAGATCTGGTTGTCTACATCTTTATATCTTGCTATGTTTGTAATTGTGTTCATTACAAGAATATTCTATTTCCTATTTCTGCCTATAAATGCCGAATGATAACAAATACATAAACGAATTATAAATTGTTAGATAAAAGAATTATGTTAAAATGATTTTGAGGAACATATTTATTGATGGGAAGTGGGAGAGATGAGTGAGAGAGTAGGGATCACCCTTTGCAAAGAGACGAAAAAATAAGAAGAATTGATGGAAAAGAGAGCGCTTTTTCGTCCGGCGGAATCCGGGCGGAATGTTTGTTCGCGCGTAAACGAGAGAGCACTTCTCCCCGCTCGGCGGCGCGGCGCGATGCACGAACATGATCAGATGATGATGATGATGAAGGGGCATTTTGACTTTGAGATGCAAACACCATCATCCCCTCCATCCTCCTGAGAGGACTTTGCTAAGGATACTCCTGTGATTGAGGGGCCACTTATTCAGACGAGCTAGTCGGCGGGAAAGTGATCAGTTGACCGCGGAGATCATTTGTTTCGATCCCACTTCACGAAGCCTCTTCAATGTCAAGCACTTACACCAATTACTTCGAGATGTCCAAATAATTTCGATTGTTTCCGCGGATATTTTTTACCCCATATTTCGAGATCTTGCCATGTTTGCATGGGTTGCGTTATTATATCTATACATCAAATCATTTATGGTGATGAAAGGATCTTTTATTGTCAGATTTGAAAATATATTCATCAGATTTCTTTTCGATATTCAACTTGATGACAATCGTGGTCATGACTTTATGCCCTATTTTCTACTAAATATATGTTGATGAACGGATCCTTTCTTGTCAGACTTGAACAAATATTCATCGAATTTCGTCGCAATATTCAATTTCATGACAATCGTGGTCAGGATATCACGCTCAATCCTCTTTTAAGTTTGCTCTTTAAATCGTTGAAGATCTAGGATCTCATGAAAAGAGGATATCTGTAATTATTGAAGTCGGATTGAACTCGCTTGGATGAAAATTGGAATCGAAAGTTTCTTTAGTGGCGACTCTTTGACAAGAAGAAACTTCCAACTTCACCGGATTTGTTACAGAAGTAAACAATTACCTTAAACTAGACTCTTTGAGAATCATCTAAAGAAATATCTTGCTGTTATATTTGGTAATCTCATTTCTTTTCCTTTTTTTTTGTTCGAGCAACACAAAGCTTTTTTTCACCTCGGATATTTCAGATAAGCATCTTGCCTGCGTGTGTAACAATATTCTTCTGTACTTTTGAACAACCCTTACTATATCATAACGCACGAATATAATTATTGGAGTGAAAACATTTGCTTTCACAAAGACAATTTTGAAAGCAAAAGTGAATATCATTCTTGACTTTATTTCCCATTGTTGTTTAAATGGAGAGTCAGCGGATCGTCGATATAGGAATGGTGGAGCAATCAATGAAGCGTGGTAAGGAGATCATTGATCACGACATATCGAGCCTTGACTACCCCCGACATCGAGCGCTTCAATGCCTTCGGATGATGAGCGATTGCGGCAACGCCGAGATTTTCAACAAAGCGCTGTCAACCACGATGAAAATGCAAGAAGGTGAGTGGGATATGGACGATGAACACGAAATCGACGTCGGGAGGGTGAACGACCGCGAGAGGGGGTCGTCATCGTCGATGTCCACGGGGAAGTATCACGGACATCGGGATGGGAAGGGGAAGAAAGTGATGAAGGGACATTTGACGAAGAAATGCGACCCGCGGGTTCAGAAGCAAATTCGTCTCAACATCAACGCCCGAGAGCGACGTCGCATGCACGACCTGAACGATGCCCTTGATGATCTCCGCGGCGTGATCCCGTACGCTCATTCACCGTCTGTTCGGAAACTCTCGAAGATAGCGACGTTGCTGCTCGCCAAGAATTACATCCTGATGCAGGCGAATGCGCTTGAGGAGATGCGCCGGATCTTTACCTTCATGAACCAGCCGCAGCTCTGCTTGCCACCGCCCCTGCCATCGAGCACCTACCCGATGTCGCCCGCGTACCACGCACCCGACGTCGCAGGCAGGGGCAACAACGCCACCGCGCACGGTCTCGCTAGTAAAATCATCGATGGCTCCTCAACCGCCATCAACCTCCCGATCTCCTGCCGTCGAGGGGGCATGCAATCTATGCTCTCATCGTCGTCATCATCGTCGTCATCATCGCTACCATGTCATCGGTGTATTGACAGGCCTTCCATCAATCGAAATCAAGATGGAAATGACCATTCGTTTCTCTAAACGACGAATGAAGATATTTATTGCAAAAAATAAAGAAAATGGATTATTTGAAGGTCGCTGTTACATGAACATCATGAAAGAGACATCATGGCGCATTGTATCATTTCATTTGTGTAAATGAAATGTGAATCTTATTTCTACATATCAATATTTATTACTCTGCGTCAAACACTGTCAAAGTTTCTGCCAAATATTCGTCAGCGATACAGCGAAACCCCGATTGTAACAAGCACTCTGGCATTTATTTTTCTTTAAAAAGGAGTTAGTTCTCTATACCACTTGATTTTATACCATTTTTGCAAGAACGATAACAACATTATGACGAGAAGATTTTCGCAATTTTGTTCAACAGTATAATTATGATGTCGCTGGATTAGACATTTCTTTGTTTGAATCGTGTTTCAAGGAGTCATAATTTATTCTAGAATGATGTGTATAAACTATGTATGGTGGTTTTGTCACTTTTGAATTCAATTGCAACTGTGAGATGTTTATACACACTAAACATTAAGTACCTTTTAGCTTAAATTGGTTAAAATGTTGGGCAAAAGTTAACCAAACGTTAGGCAACTACCGCGTTTACCATATGAATAATTATGCATTTTACAATCTTTTGACTCATTTCTCAATGTAAATTTGAAAGTTTGAATCTTTGAAGGAACGAAAAAGAAAGACTGTTCTTCAACATCTTTGTAAATCTCATTAAAGTTATGCTAAATGTTTAAGTGAGCTTGTGAAATATCAGAGCCATTATAGCATCTAAAACTTGAATTCTTATTTTTCTTAACTTTTATTTTGTTGTTGATTAATGATTATTCTATCGATGTATTCTCTCATATTCCATTTAAAAGAGATTGCGAAGAGTAGAAATAGGATAAAAAACGGAAACACCAAAACTCTGGAAAAAAAAACTTTTTACTAATGCAAATCACTAATTTGTTCGTTTTCGGACATGCGGTCCCAACTGCTATTTTATGACACCCTAAAGTGGATTTAATACGAAAGAAAAGCAACGATGATATCAGTATAATGAATACTGGATGACATTTTCAATTCTGGAAAGTCAGGCGGTTTCGAAAAATAAAACTTTTTATGTGAATCATTCGTTATATAGGTACCTGTTATAATCACCTTCTGCTGTCATTCATTTTTTTTTGCTATAGACCGACTTACACCTTTACATTTTTATCCTGCTTCGGCACAGCGTTTTTGAAAATTAAAACGCTTCCTGGGCCCCGTAACATAAAGGTTTGTGATTAATCGCTAATCTGATAGCGATTGATATCAATCGCTAGTCTATGGCAAATCATGTACTAAAGTTTGCAATTGATCGCAAAATCAAATTGCGATTGATCGCAAAGCTTTATGTTACGGGGCCCTGGACATTCAAATACGCAGGTGACGCAGGTCATACGGTGGTCTGACGTTCGGTTAACGTTCCTCGAGCCCAAGCCAAACGTCAGTCCATCGTCTGATTTGTGTATGCTGTGCGCTCGGGGAGCGTTTTCAATTAAAAAAAACCGCTGGGCCGACGTACGATAAAAGCGCAAAGGTGTGAGTCAACATTTAGTCAAATTATTCTAAAACAGTAGAAGCTGATGAAGAGTGTTAATTTTACAAAAAATATGTACATCAGAAACTATTAGGGTATATAATTACATATTTTGTTCATACTCATAACCGTGCTTGTAATCTTGTCATTTGAAAAATACGTTTATACTATACAGTAAGTATAGTTTACATTGAGATCGAATTTTGTTCTGTGTGAACATTACTCAATTTCGGCCAATAAAAAGCGAAAAGAAAAAGAGTTTGATGACTTGTTTCAACAGAAAAAAAGACAATCTTTGTCATAATGCATGTGTATACATGTATGTTGAAGTATACACTAATGGTATCCCAGGAAATTGAATATCAAACGGATATAATCGCTGATTTAAACATACAATTAAACTAATTATATGCGACATGTACATCTACTAAACAATTTGATCAGTAGGAAATGTTTTAGTTGCAATTCGCTATATATTTCAACGTTCTTGCAACTCAAGAAATATAGACTATGGACATGTATAATTCCATATGTCAACTAGATACTTTCTTCAAAATATTCGATTTATCTATTATTCAATTTTGTCAGAATACCAGAATATAATTGCTAACAAAAGTGAGATAAAACATTAAGGCTGACTCACACATTTGCGTTTTAGCCTGCATCGGCTAATCGTTTTTTTTAATTAAAAACGCTCCCAGAGCGCAGCGTATACGCTGATCAGACGCTGGCCTGACGTTCGGCTTGCGCTCAACGAGCGTACACCGAACGCCATGCGACCGTATGACCTGCGTCTTTGTGCGTCCAGGGAGCGTTTTAAATTGTCAAAGACGGTGGGTCGACGCAAGCTAAAACGCAAAGGTGTGAGTCGGCCTTAAATATAGATCCGAGTTTGAATTGACATAACATTATCATGATGATGATAATGATGAATTTAGATTTAAAGGCGTTTCTCATTCAACCATGCCTGTATAAGCTGAAATTTTCGCGGTGGTTTTATTTTCGCTAATTTCGCAGTTATGGCCTCGCGAAAAATTCCACTCTATATGATGCACATTCATTTGTGTACAAACACTTTCAAAAACGTGAAAATAACAACACGCCAATGTGTATAACTGGTCAGAAATCGCGAAAATATCTGGACGCCAAGATATTGGCTTATACACGTGGGGTGAGCATGTGAGTGGATAAATGAATAAAGAACAAAGACGCCCACCTTTGAGTTACAATGAAAGTATTATCGAAAAGTACATGTACGAATCAAAGTCTGAGTAATATCTGGGTCAACGACTTTCCAATCAGATGCAGTTGAATAAATGATTAATTTTGTGTACTTTGTGTCTCAATAAATATTACAATCGTACTTTCGCTATTGACAATTTTAAGAATGATTTAATAATCTTAATGATATGAAAGAATATAAAGATCTAATCTGTTACCTCCATTTCACCGAATCGTTCATTCAATGTGGTTTAGTCGCCACGGTGAAACATACTATGATGAAATGTGGAACTTTATAAACAAGACATCCATCGGTCCGTTTTTCCACGTTTGACATTCAGACACAATGGAAAACACGTCTCTTAAAATGATAATAAATGATTCTTATAAAGCGCTCCTACAGAACTACTGATCAAAGTGCTATTACAAAAGCATTTATACAATTCCTAATCATTTAACAAACTATCATTAACTTGCAAATACTGGTTTAAAGCCCTGGTCACATAGGACCCCGGAAGCAACACGATTCACCCCGACTCTTTGTTAATTCACAGTTAACTGCCTTAGAACAAAAAGTAGGGGTGAATCGTGCTGCTTCCGGGGTCCTATGTGACCGGGGCATTAGATGGAAAGAGTTTAGTTTTGAGTCTCTTTTTTTTTTTAAGTTGAAGGGATGGACGTCCGACAGGCTTTGATAGATCGCCGTTTCCTAATTTCTCCGTTTAAACAAATCAAATGAAATTTTCTGAAATACAGATTTTTATTGAAAAGGTATGATTGAAACTTTGGGAGATATACGGTATTATTGGGTATATATAATTATGTTCTCTATGTCCCCAAAGCTTACAATCATTATGAAGACTTTTATAACGATGACCCTAATCATGCAGTAAAATTGTAGTTTGTGGTATGTGAGTGCAGCTATAACAACTTTTAACTTACAGAAAAGTTCATTTGATTTTCTTCATTGGTTACGGTACCTACAAGTACCTCAAAGTACCCTCAAGTGTTTACTCTTGAGTTCATATGCCAAACTTTGAAGAAAAAATGGACCGATGATATACTTTAAAAAAATCACGAATTTCCCCTTGACCGAAGAATGAGACGAAATCATTATTTTAATAAATATTGTGAGTTAGAATGCGTACTGATATTTTCAATTCTAGTTAAGAGTTTGTTGTTTAAGATAGATGTCATAAATTATTATAATGATTTTTTTTCAGCTGCGTTTTATACATCATTTCTTTACATGACATTTAATCAGTGAGAAAAACGAGACATTTGTATGATCAAAATGATTCAAGGAATTCATTATCTTGATTTTCATCATGAATTAAACGCTGCTTTTATAACTTGTTGAATAAAGCATGAAATGGTTGACATTTTAGGGCCTATGCAGATAAAAGAACCATTGTCAGAATCAACAATGACAACCAAATTTCACAAAAAAGAGTGTCATGTTGCTATGACAACAAACCATGACAGTGCGAATAACATCTAATATCACAAATACCCGTCATGGCACTGTGATTCGCGCCCACCATTCAACAATTTGCAACGTCAACACCCCAAAGAATTTCAATATAAGTGAAAATCTGTCCCCATCTGAGGTTTTCATGATTTTGATCTCCAATCTTTTGGACATGGGAGCGCGTGCAAAGTGGTAGAATGTCCCCAAGGTTTACTGATTGTTTTAAGACATTAGTGGAAGGCGGGTCGCGGAGATTTGGAGTGTTTTTAATCACAGCAGCTCGGAGGCAGATCTTCAACCGCATTTTGGCGGGCAATCACCGGGGTGTAAACAACGCTGAAGCGCCGTGTCGCGCTGGTACGTGCTAATCCCAATTAGCAGACGACTCGCAAGGATGTTATATCCACTTGGGGACAAAATATGAAACCGGTAAATACCTCAGGAGATAACCCAGTGTTCAGGTGATTGAATTAGGGGCTTGAGCAAGTTAAGGAAGGAATAGAAGATGAGATATTTAAGATCCAGACACGTTATGACACGGTTTTTGCAGGCGTGCTTGCGGGCCAAGGGACTTTTGCACGCCACGGGACTTTTGCACGCCACAAACCAGGCGATGAATTGGCGCCAATTTGTAACGCGTTCGGGTGTCAACTTCACAAAAATCAAGAGCTCTTGATTCGTTTCCCCTAAATCCTATTGATACGCTCTTCCTCCATTTGGAATCTATTGAAAAGGGAGTAAGATATAACAAGAGAATGTTGATACTTTGAGCGTTAGTCGGCAATAATTTTATATCTAATATTGAGAACTACATTCAGTACTTATACAATAGGCGGGTTTACTTTATGTACGTTTAACGTAGTTACGCGGCATTCCATAGACCGGTTAATAACAATAAGACTACGATACTTGGAATCCAGTTTGCATACATTACTTGTTGCTATGTCGGGCAAGCCTCGGGCAAGCTTTAGGGTTGTCAAGAACAACCTTTGTGTTAGAGATATGCATAAAATTTGCATCTATTAGTAAACCCGCCTATTCAATAAAGATATATATCCAAACACACAGAATGACATACACACGCACACACACATACGCACATACATATATACATCTACACACATACACATACACACACACAAACCTACACACATAAAACAAGTTCGTGTTGTCTTACCTAAGTTCTCAAACGATCTTGGTTTTATATCACGCTGCTTTATATTACTTTTTTTGTTTAATTTTATGTAAACAGTGCACATGTGATTCAAATATTTTACTAATATTCTACATTGACTTAATGCAAAAAGCATCCTTCCTCATGATTCAATATTTCATTTAAACCGTAAAAATGGGCAATTTATCTTTGAAACCATCCGCTTTTCACCGCGCGCCTCTTATTTGCATATTAAGTGAAATAAGCGACGTCTCCGATTTCTCTCTCCTAATGACCGTTTTCCGACGATAATTCACTGACAGATGTCTCGTGAAATACATCCCAAGGACATCGTTGGGGGTCGGTCTGTCTTTGGCGGGTGATATTTGTATTCATGACCGAGTCACACCACGAGATTAAAACCGAGCCGACACAGCTCGACAGAATTTTGTCCGTTGACCTGACAGAGTTTGTCTATTTGTTTGTTTGTTTGTTTGTCTTTACACAAAAAGCACTCTGGCTCGTGATCCAATGTTCCATCAAAACCATAAAGTGTCAATTCATCATTGAAATCAGACATTTAACCAGACATCTTATTTGCATTTTAAGTGAAATACATCCAAAGAACATCGTTGGGGGTCTGACAATCATGACCGAGTCACACGAGTACGTGAATGAACCCGTGCCGACAGCTTGACAGAATTTTATCCTTCAACCCGACAGAGTTCGTTTGTTTGTTTTTATATCCGAATAGACCATTTTGGATGTGCAGCACTCGGTGGATAGCTCATTTCGGAGGGACTGAAACAGTACGCTGCTTGTCAATGGGTTCATTTTTTTTTCTTCTTCTTTTTTATAATTTTAATTATTACTATATACATGATCTAAAAGGCAGCGAAAAGATATGAAAACGAGATTTTGGCTATCACCTTTTTGCGCACATTCTCTCAAAATATTTCAGATGTATAACATACGATAGACGTTCAGAGTTGAAAAAAAAATCACATCTCATGAGTAAGAGCTGTATCTCGCTCGTCATAGTATAGTCAATCATGAATGAATGAATGAATGAATGAATGAATGAATGAATGAATGAATGAATGAATGAATGAATGAATGACTTTTTTTACCAATCGACAAAAGCAGAAATAACAAACATTCCAAAATATAAATGCATACAGGGTAATACAGTTTGGGGGTTAACAACATCATAATTCGGACAAACTACAAACACTTCTGTGGACAGATTTTGCGCGAAGTGTTGTATTATATAAATTTTGATGGGGAAAATAATAAAAAACAGAATAATAGCAAAAGTCAACCCAAAAGGCAAAGTCTCATCGTTTATGCTTGATAACCCCCTCGCCATCCCTCTTTCAGTAAACTCGGTGCCCCCCCCCAAAAAAATAAAAGCGAATGCATTGATGAATAATTTAAGGAATTACTTCNAATGAGTAACAACACAATACGATTAGGCAATATGCGAACATTCAGAATAAATTTTAAATATTTTAATCATTCAGCAAGCTTCACTTAAACACTTAGACTCACTGAGCAAATCAGAGCAAGTCAATAAAATGGTTAACATTTAATTCGTGATTATCTTGGTTACATTCCACTCTAATTAGAAAATCCTACAACCCAGTATTTCATCACAATAATCTTATAGTTTGCATATTTCAACGTGTCAAAGGGGAAGTCCATTCCTGATATTTAACTATTTCAATAAAAGGAGAATAATCTGAACCATAGTTCTAAACAGGATTGATTGAAAATGGTTAATAAGGAAAATTCACACATTTCCTCTGCAAACTGGCAGCACAGATGACATGATAATTTTACAAATACTTTTTGCGCACTTGTGTGAACTAGGCCAACCTTCCATGTGTAAAGCGCTCTTGCTAGTTTTTGTTGTTGTTAATGCACCTTGAGCATTCCACAGAATGGATTTGGCGCTATATAGATTACATTATCTGAAAATGTATGTTATATAGAAAGTAATTTTCCTCAACATGCATGGGCCAAGAATAAAGAATATGTACAGTAATACGGAAAGCTGATCATAAAGAATTAAATACCATCAAGTTTTGCTGATTTACAGGGCGAGTAGTGATTTGATAATTGAGTGTAATGTCCTTATTCCTGTCACAAATTCTTTTTAATATTATCCTTATATTGAAATGACTAAATATGTGTATTGGAATTCCTCTAGAAACATAAATTCAAACATATATTAGGAATTATTACATGCCATAAAATATCAACGTATCCTGTGTATAGGAAAAATAATACTGAACACAAAATTAAAAATCAAGGGAATCTTCTTTAAGTTCTCTATTGACTAGGAATAAATTTGAGCATTTTTTAAAGGTTTTTGTTCTGACTTTAAGGAAGACATCACACAAATGGGTCCCAAGATTCTATCCTCATTCGTGGCTCCTCATGTTGAAATTAGACAGAAGTCAATGGTGTGAAGCTATGGAAGATGGGGGGTTAAGCAAAATCAACTTCCAATTTTGAACATTTGATCTTGTGATTTCGCAAATCTCCATCGTTTCAAAATAAGTTTAAATAAAAAA